>VZTN01005291.1:103057-127661 GCA_013400515.1 Erpornis zantholeuca | reverse complement strand
CTGCCCAATCAGACGCGTGTCCGCGCGCTGCGCCGGCCCCGCCCAGCCCCGCCCTGGGGTGCCGCCGCTCCGGAGCTGCCCAAGGCACTGCGATCCGTGACCCTAAAAACGAACTGCAACTGCACCAGGTACTGGGTTTCATTTACAAAATCCCCCGTTCCGATGTGGCTACAGATCTGGTTTTCAGAATACCTACTGTCTAAACCGGACCTGAAGCATCTGGCAATCCAAAGCAAAATTCTGTTGAAAAACAATATTCCTACGGCTGATTTCCAGAATTTTAGTTTTACAATGTCTCTATTATTTCCTTATGACCACTTTACTAATAAAAGATTGGTTTTCTTTTCAATTAACTTATTTTAATACAATTTTTTGTTTCGAGAACTATTCCCAGTTAACGGGAAAGGGCAGCTATAAATCATTTTGTTAATATGTTTGGTTCAGAAAACTGGATTCTACAAGCAGTATGCTGACTATTTTTACCAGAAATAAAAGAATACAGGAAAAAGTAAATATTTTCTGCCAGTACGTGTCTAAACTTAGCTTTTACCTTTCTTCAGAAGCTTCTTCACTTTCACATAGTTCCCTTCCCTGACATACTCATGCAGATCAGCTTCCAGGGAGTCTCCTTTTATACTTCCAAGCTTGACTGGGCATGGAAATGGGAGAGGGATGGGACGAGCCATCTTCTTTCCTGAACAGAACTAGGAAAAGGTGGGAAACATCACCAAGCTGCAAAGCACCACAGCTTAAAGAATTTATTTCTCACTTCAGAACCTGCAGTAGCTTAAAGTTATGGCTGCTTCCTGCCAGAATATCATAAGATGGAAAGGGGAAACAGCCCTCCTGCCTTCCCTAACAGTGCCCTCTCCGACCGGCCGGTGCGGGAGCACATCGGCGACGGGAGAGGCGACAACCGGGGAACCACACAACCTGCCGGGTGCAGCGGCCTCTCGGCGAGCGCACAGGCGGGATACATGCAGCGGCATTCCCGGCTCGGGAATGACCGCTCCAGCCCCTTCCCAGAGCCCACGGTCACACGCGGCCCACGCGGCTCCGCTCACCCGCCGCTCGAACGGCCCCGACACACGCGGCAACGGCTGCGCGCATGCGCTNAGGTGGGCACGCTGCCGCTGGCCCCGGCCCTGCGCGCACGCCTCGCCGCCGCTGGCTTCCAGACGGCGCAGGAGCTGCTGGACACCGGCCCCTGCGGCCTGAGCAAAGGTACCGGCGGCCTTCGGCCCCCGCGGGGCCTCCCCGCGATCTTCCGGGTTTTTCCCCCTTCCCTGTCCCAGCCCCTGGGACGCCCCAGTGAGGCCTCCAGGAAACAGGCACAGTGAATAAAGAAAAAAAGACGATTTTGGTAAAAGATCAGCTGACACTGAGCGATGGATGTAAATGGGATGCAGGAAAACGAAGGGGTTCTGTTAGGCTCGTTCCTCTTCTTTCCCCAGCTTCCCTCTTCTTTTTACTACGTGATTTAAAGAAAATAAGCTTCTTTGAAGTCGGAAAATTGCCTTTTTCAAGGAGCGTGTCGTGATTCCTCCCTGTGAGGGTGGGGAGGTCCCAGCACAGGGTGCCCAGAGCAGCTGTGGCTGCCCCTGGATCCCTGGCGGTGTCCAAGGCCAGGCTGGACAGAGCTTGGAACAACCTGGGATAGTGGAAGGTGTCCTTGCCCATGGCAGGGGGTGGAACTCGTGGTCTTTAAGGTTTCTCCCAACCCAAACCAATCTGGGATTTTGATTATGGGTAGCTTTATTATCCATGATAATAAAAGTTTAAAAATCACATCATTAGTGCCAGGGCTGTGTGCATGTTGTCCTGAGAGGGTGAATAAGGATCATTTTGTGTCATGCTGCAGAATCAGTCGCTGCTTATAAAATAAAGGTGGTGTTTTGTGGTTTTGGCTTCTCTAGAAATTGGAATCTCCAGGGAAGAGGCGCTGGAAGCACTGCAGGTGGTGAGGCAGGAATGTCACGGGGATGCAGCAAGGATGGCTGGGGGATCAGGTGCCACCAGGAGGTGCACAGCCCTGGAGCTTCTGGAAGAAGAGCAAACCCAGGGCTTCATCATCACCTTCTGTTCAGCACTGGACAACATCCTGGGAGGTGGTGTGCAGCTGACAAAAATCACCGAGATCTGTGGAGCACCCGGTGTTGGCAAAACACAGCTGTGGTATTTCAGTGTTCTGTGACTTCTGTGCAACCAAGAATCCCCTTTTGTTTAACTCAGCTATGAAATGAGTCCATTTTTCTTGTTGTCGTGACTGCAATCTCTGATTCTTCTCCAGCATTATAAATACAATAATGGTTGTACTGCTCCCAGTATAAATATCACTCCAGGAGTGAGCTGGGACAGCTCTGGGGTGTAAATATTCCTCTCTTTTCCTGTTTCCAGTATGCAGCTGGCAGTGGATGTCCAGATCCCGGAGTGCTTTGGGGGCGTTGCTGGAGAAGCTGTGTTCATTGACACTGAGGGGAGCTTCATGGTGGACAGAGTGGTGGAGATTGCAGCTGCCTGTGTGCAGCACTGCCACCTTATTGCTGAGGCTCAGCAAGAAGAAGGTTCGTTGCTCAGTCATTTCTTTCTGCCTAGCAGGCAAGGATGGAGTGAAACAAGTGTCTCGCAGTGTTACTTTTGGAGTGTTTGCTGACAGCTTTTGATTTCCACCTGAGTGTATCAAACCCTGAACTACATCTCTGTGTGGAGCAGACTGAGCTGGTCTACTTCAAAAATAATTCTTTTTCTACATGGGGATTTTGTGATCATTTTGATCTTGGGGGTTTTAGGTGGTGTGTGAGTTTTTGGTGTTTACCCTTCCTCCCTTCTTTTCTTCATTTTTTTTAGCACCTTAATGATCATATTTGCAGCAACACTCAAACCCAACTCTGTTGAACAAAACTGAGTGTTTTGTTTCAAAACACAGGAACAGGTGGGGAAAGAAAAGAGGAAGAGCAGAATTTTATGAAGCAATGTTGCTGCTGAAGGCCCATGTTGTAAAACCATAGCTGGAATTCAGCTCCTCCATAAAGTCAGTGTAGCCAGGCTGCATTTAATGAGAGTTTTCTCTCTAAGTCATTAGTGTCTTGGGGATAAGGACACAACTTTTATGTTATTCATGGAGAATTTATGCACCAAACTTCTGTTTGAACTGAGGTAAAAAGACACTGTATTAAATGAGCTACTGTCTGTATATTAAGCAAGGGATGATTAATAGTCCCTGATGTCCTCTGGTGGTGTTCTGGCTTGCAAATGATTTACTGGAGAAGTTCTTGCTTCAGAAATAAATTTTTCATTGTTGGAGGCCTCCCTTGGAGCCTCCAGTGTGTCTGTGTGCAAATGCTGGGATAGCATCTGCTCATCACCTTCCTGACTTTCAAGCCAGATGGAAAATATGTTTCCACATTCCTTACCTTGCCTGTTCTGTTTCTGGGGGCTTTGCTGTTGCTATGTGTGGAGGGCAGGGTTTGGTGGGATGATGAAAATAACAATATGCTCGTACAGACTTCTGACTCATTTACTCATCTGTTTGTTTTGTTCTCAGAGCATCAGAAAGCTTTGGAGACTTTCTCTCTGGAAAATATCCTCTCTCACATCTATTACTTCCGTTGTCGTGACTACGTAGAGCTGCTGGCCCAGGTCTACCTCCTGCCAGAATTCCTGTCAGAGCATTCCAAGGTAGGGGTTATTGCAGGCTTGTCAGGAGGTATCACTCATCTTCACGCTGAAGATTTTTTGTCTGCTGTAGTAACATGAGTAAACACCTTGGTACCTCGTCAGCTTGGCAGTAAAATATTGGCTGATACCAGAGTACAAATGTAAAGCCTTCTGCTTGTTTGCCTTTTCGTTCCCATCCCATTTACTCTTGAGGGTAATATGCTTTTGCCATCCTCCTGAATTTCCACTCTGAGCTGAGGACACTGGGTCTGTGCTGCCACATGTTCCATTTCTGGGAGCCCTCAGCTGTGAATCACCACAGAACTGCTCCACACAAGAGCCTCTGAGCCAGAGGGGTGTGTGGTGACCACGAGGGTGGAATCAGAAAGGCTTAGTGCCACTTTTTTTTACCCTAGAAGGTCACTGGGGACCAGAGACATCCTGCACCATCCAGAAAGTGATTTTTCTTCTTTTCAGTGCATCTTCTGTTGCTACAAGCAACCAGAGCCTGCAGCTTGACTCTTGGGTGGACTGCAGCCAGAAAGTTTCCTAGTACCTAATGTTTTAGAGAAATGCTATTGTAAGGCAGATTTTCACCACCTCCCCTCCAGATTTCTAGGTTCTGCACTGCAGATCACTCCCTGTCAGGATCTGGGGAATATGACTGTGCCTTGTTCTACCAGAGCACAAATCAGGGTTGGATCAGATTGTCTTTTGCATATATCCCAAAACTTTTCATTTATGGGAGCTGCCATGTTCTTGAAAACACAGATGGGAGCCTCACTTTTGCCTGGTGTAGTCTGGTATTTCCCTTTCCCTGCCAGGTACTAACGGTGCCCTGTTGTGTTTGCTCTTGTGGAAAGTACATGGCTTCATTAACACAGTTCCACTGGGCTGCAGTTCCCTGGAACCATCTGTGCTGATTATCTGGGCTTGGCCTGCAGCCTGGAGTACTGAAGGTTTCAGGAGAACCACAAGACATTCTGCTGATTGCTTGGATGGGCTAGGAGTGACTTGACAGATTGCTCATTGCAGTCCAGCTCTCATTAAAATTAGCCTGACCCCCCTGGAGCTGAGTCTGAGACCACAGGAAGCCTCCAGATTTTAGGGGGTTTTATGAGAGAGACCACATTGTAGAGGTTTAGAGATAAGAAAGATACAGAGTTAGAGATCCGAATTAGTTTGAGATCTTATTAATAATATGAGAAAGACTGATAGAAAATATTCTTGTCGTAAAAACCCTAATTCTTTAAGGTCTGCTAGAGCCAAGCTGGCGTGGACAAGGCAGGTGTTACCACACTCTCTTTATATACTTTTAAGTTTTCCTGTCTTCTATCTTAAAACAAGTGCAACTGAGAGAAATTTAACTAAATTGCATCTTACCTGGACATAAAGTGATAGCCAAGTTGTATAACCATGTATACATTCCTGTCTAGCATGAGTCATGTCTATGCTGTTAAACTGATTGTTCTTAAAGAAATCATACATGGGGAAGGTGTACAGACTCATGGGAAAGAATTTGTAGGAAGGAGGGGAAATGAGAATACAGATGAATATCTTCTTTTAATCCCAACAATTTCATCTTCTTTTGCAAACTAAGGGTGGGATTTTTTCAGCTGGAGGCCCAGAACCATTTCACAGTGATGTTTGTGTGTTATGTTCCAGTGATAGATTTCCCAGTAATGAGTTAAATCAGTAATGCAGAAAATCAGGATTTTTGTGTTGTTTCCAATTTGTTATCTAGTGCAAGAACTTGTAGACACCAAGGATTTGAGTGACATCTGAACGTGCAGGTACTGTAAGACCATCCATCTCCCTCCTGTATTTCAAACTTGGGTCATCAGAACAGCCACAACAAATGAAGTTAGAATAAATCAAAATCCCAGACTAATGTTTATACAGTGTCTTGAGGGTGATGAGCCAGCAGCTGCAGCGTGCTCTGACTTCAGCTAATGATTGCTACAAAAGAAATAATTCAGCAAAGCAAACATCTTGAGGCAAGATAGATCCTCAGCTCCATTGCAGTGTGCCTGGAATATCTTTAGGCATCTGTTAAACTCTGTGTTTCCAAGACAGATCACTGATAAGAGCTGAGTTATCTCAGCAGTGGCTTCAGACAGCGTGTATTCTGATTTTGATTTGGGTTTAATTTTTGAGGGAGAAGGTGAAATAAATTACTTTTTGTGGGAAGTTGACTGAAGTACAGTTCTGATGCTTAATGATTATTTTCTCCAGCTTCTCCTCTGCAAGGCTTCAAGTCCAGCTTTGGCAGTCATGTTCACCTAAGTATGAAATAAAACATTCCAGTGCACTTAAAAACAGGTCTTGCTGCTTTTTGTCATTTTTTACTAGGAGGGTCATGGCACTTTTTTATCTTTTCTCCTGCATTTAGGTCCGGCTGGTGGTGATTGATGGAATTGCCTTTCCCTTCCGCCACGACTTTGAGGACCTGTCCCTCCGCACGAGGCTGCTGAATGGGCTGGCACAGCAGCTCATCATCATAGCCAACGACCATAAATCAGCAGTAAGTCCAGGGCAGGCTTAAATTCCAAAAGATGCTACTTTTTTTTTTAATGAAGAATTAAGGAAATGTGATTTGCTCTCGTCTCTAAACAGCAAAATAAAACTGCAGTAATACCCTCTGCATTCACTCTTGCCAGTTTACTTGGCAAGTGTAGAGGCATCACAAAAGCAAAACACCTAAAGGGTGGGAAATTCCTAGACTTGCCAAAATAAGTAAAATTTGCATCAACAGCATCCCATGGATCTTAATTAAATGGTAGCATGGCATTTTTAATGCTGTTTGCCACCATCTCCAATGATTTGGTTGGACAAGGAATGATGACTTCACCTGCAAAAATACCTCAGAGCATTCAGCAGTTCCAACACAACTTTCCACTCTTTGTTTAAAAATAAACTATGGGTTTAGTGTTCCTTTGGAGGAAAACCACTTTATCTGCTGGATTGGCCTTCTCTTCTGGCATCCATGGAAACCCAGAGCTTCCTTCCTGGGCATTGTTTGTACGTCACTGATGGTCTGGAGGCAGCACACCCGCAGCCAGCAGATGGCACTGGGAAGCTGCAGCTGTTCCAGAAGTTGTTTTGGAAGTCTCTGGCAGCTCAGAGCAGCATTGTTCAGGAATTAGAGCTTCCCCAGCCCTCAAAATGGTGCTTGTGGCTCCAAGAGTGTCCAGGTGATGTGTGACCTTGTCACCCACGAGGCTCTGGCGCAGTTGGCTTTTGTTTCGAGCTGCTAAAAATAAAACTCCTCTTGTGCTTCCTCTGGGAGCTGTGGGAAGGGAAGAGCCCAGCATTCCCAAAGTGTCCTGACATGAGCTGTGGAGCTCCTTCCTGCTGCTCTGGGCACCAGGGAGATGATGTTCCAGGGTCTGCAAAGCCTCCTGAGTGCTTTCCCTCACAGCTTGGTACCTGGTGACCTTGAGCAGCAGCTGCTGTCCCTGACAGTGTTTCTCTTTGGCCAAGGATAAAATGTATAAATTATTTCTTCTGAACCAGGGAGCAGTTTAGCACAAACTTGCTGAATGAACTCTTGCTAAAGGAGTCAGAGCTTCAGGAGTGGTTTTGCTTGGATTTGCCCTCTTGTTAGTGGTGTCTGAGTTAGTTCCATGAGCTGTGAGCAGGCTAAATCCAGCCTGCATGCCAGGGATTGCTTGCCAGGCAGGCTGGATGCTCTAATATGGAAGGAAGTCAGATCCTAAAGCTGGACTCAGAGTGAAGATGCCCAGCCCTTCTCCAGCAGGGAGATGAGGAGGCTATTTGGGGCTGTTACCATGCACTTGTGATGAGTTACTTCTCTAAAATGTGCAGTGTATGTGCTGGGCTCTCAGCTGTGTAAATGTTTGAGGTGTGCTCAGTGGAATTGTTCTCTCTCACACACTTTTCTGAACTGCTCCGTCAAGAATCCTCTGAGCATGTCAAACAATGGAACTCTCTAGGGTCTAAGCTAGGTACAATTTTTCATTTTTAATGAACTTTGTGATTAATATTCCTGGCTCTTTCCTGTCTCACCCACGCCCACTCCTACCAGGGATCTAACCTAGACTGTCTGTGAGCCTCCCACAAGTGATTGGGGCTGCGAAAACACTCCCCCGCTCTGTCTGTTCACTTCCATTCTGCTTTGTGTTGTACCCACTTGTGCATTTTTAGACTACAAGGCACAGAAATTCAGTTAATCACCAGGCTAATGCACGTTGTGAACAGCACCAAGTTCATTTACCCCAGGGACTGGGAGCTGGCTCCTCATGGAGGGCTAGTGTAAGTCACCTGCAGCTAAACACAGAGACAAATGGTATTTAGGACAAATGCTGTGGGATAAATAAGTTGTGTGGAGTTTGCCTCCCTTGGGAAGGGAGAAATTGAGGTTTCTTTAAAGTCTTGAATGAAAGAAATCTCCAGTTCAAACCAAAAATACATTTTGCAGGGTTCTCTTAATTTGTTTTGAAAAGATGAGGCACCTTTACAGTTTCTCCTCATTAACACAGGAGCTTCATCACAGTTGCCAAGAGTTTTGCCTGAGTAACTGCTTCATCAGTGAAAGCTTTTTGAAAATTCCCTCTCTTCCCTCCCACCAATATGCTGCTTTTCCAGGAGATCTTCTTATTTCTTTGCTTCTGTTTGGTCTTTCAGGTAGTTCTGACCAACCAAATGACAACAAGGATTGGACAAAGCCAGTCCACCTTGGTACCTGCTTTAGGTAAGTGTTCAGCTTTTGAGTTGAAAATTGATATATTGATTTCCTTTCCTTTGGCTTTATGTACAAAGAAAAATCATCCAAAAACTGTACCTGGGAGGAGTAAACCTCTAGCAGCAATGTGGTGAGGAGAAGGTTAAATCACTCGAAAAAGAACCCAGCTTAATGGTTGCACACCCCAAACTAAGCTGCAATTTCTTAAATTCCCTGAGAACCATTCACTGCCTCTCCCAAACAATTTAAATTGTTTATTTTCCCATTACCCTTGAACATGTTCCATTAATTATTTGCAAAGGCATTTCATATTTGCTGCATCACTGGAATTCTCTGCAGTTATGATGGAGAGGGAGGTTCTGTGTGGGATCCTCAGGCACAGCCTGCCCTGAGCCAGGTTAAAGAGTTTTTTTCCAAGCTGCTCAATTTTACCCTGTAATGAGCAGATACCTCATCCAGGCCCTTCTGCTGCAGTCACAGGGGAAAATAAAACAGTTCTGAAGTGGAGATTTCTACAAATTAGGGAAAGGTTCAGCATTTAAATCTTATTTCAGGCTGTAACTTTGCATTATTTTATGATTCATTTAAAGGGCACAAATTCTTCAGTTTCTGTGAGTTAAGTAATGATTCCCTTGTTCTGGAGAGGAGGGAGAAGGGGACAGTACAGAGGCAAAGATGTTCCCAGAATCTGTACAGGCACCAAACCATTTGGCACAGACAGAGGGTAAAATGAACAAACACAGCCCATCTCCTGCAGGAATGTGAAGAACGTGGATTTTGGAGCTGGGTCTGCCTGCACAGGGTCAGGATCTGACCCTTTTTTGTCAGTTTTGCCTCTTGTCATCTGATGGATTATTTTTGGCAGCCTTTCTGGCTACAAACTCAATTAAAGCTAATAGAGTCTGTCTCTTTTCATTGGCCAGCATTGTTTGGGAGCTGTTGTGTTTATTGAGTCATGGGGACAGTAAAGAATGTGAAGACATTCAGGGGAGGTTATAATTCCCAGATATCCTGCATTGCCTTGTGCATATTTTCTTTCACAAACAATTAATTTGACATGACCTCCTGTGGGGCTGACTGTGACTCTCCCCAGCGTGTGTGATCACAGCATTGTTCAACTGAGTAGTGTGAACTCTTCCAAAAATGCAATTTGGTACCAGCTGGTAAAATATTTAACCCAGTGGTTTTGATGGTCTGCTCTGAAGAGATGGTTTTTCAAAAGTCTCATCATAAAGGCTAAAGAACCTTCCAGTCCTCCATGGTTTGATGGAGCCAAAGGAACTGTTGAGGGAGGGCTCAGCAGCAAACCCCCAAGTAAAATCAATCAATCCTATTGCCTCCACTAAATAGGGTTTTTTTCCCTGTTGATTGGTAAGACTGAGAAACAGCTTTTTCATGAATGCATTAATCTCTAAACTCTTACTCAGCTCCTGAGCAGAAGGGAAGATCTTAATTATGAAAAGAAAAAAAAGAAAGAAAAAAGCACAGATGCTGCAAGGTATTAAGTCAGGAGCTTTATGAAAGGGACAGCTTTCTTTCCCACTGGTGATGGCTAAGCTGGGTGTTCCTAGACATTTCTACTAAATATATTTAGAAAGGAGGTCAAATATTAATCTACAGGCAGTTCAACTCAGAAATATCTCATTTTACAGTAGCATTTTTCACTCATATTCAATGCAGTTGGAAACGTGCTGGTGTGGAATTTGTAGCTATTGTAAAATGTCTTTTGATCTCTGCCTCAGAGCCATATCTGAGAACCAAAATCTTTAATCTCAGCTCAGATACAGTGGAGCAAGGTCTGGCAAGATGCCCAGAGGGTCTAGGTCTTCATTACAGTGGGATCATTTTTTTTCTTCTCTGTGCTGTAATAAATACCAGAGCACAGGGGGCACGAGGGGCTGGGGATGTGGTGGAAACCAGGGAGGGATGGACAGGGAAGAGGAGTTAGACAGGGGAGACTTGACTGGTTTAAAATACAATCCATCTTCAGACTGCTGACAGGGATAAAGAGAGGAAAAAGCACCCAATAAAGCTGTCTGTACATTGACTTGTGGTCAGGTGGCAGCTGAAACAAGTGACTGTGCCCCTGAGTCAGGATAAGCAATCCCAACTTCCTTCTCTCTTTCCACCACACCTCCCTGCTCCTTGCTTTTGGTTGTGTTATTTTGCATTTTGCTCTCTTTGCAGACTGCTTCAGGGGCCCTTAATACTTTAATAATCATTGACTTTCTCCCAAAGCTGGTATCCCAAAGGGAGTGATGTTTGCTCATAATTATGCCTGAGAGACAGAATATCACAGTTCTGAAGTAGGATTTAGACCTCCTCACCAGACTTCTTCAGTAGTAATTAGACAAATCTCTTCTTCAAGTTGCCTCTGTTTTCAAGATATATCTAGTACCTGTCCTTTATTAGGCATCCATGAAATTTTTATACAAATATGGAAGCATTGCATCAAGATTTCTGTAAAACACTGACTACAGAGGTTCTTTCTTGTCGTGGTGTATTTGGTGTGAAATCCTTGGAAGTATGAAAAAAATGTGGTGCATCACTACAAGAAAGGCCTATTTTGTTTTAATCATGGGAGGTTTTTGAAGATTCATTTCATATCAGCTTGCTGCTGGTGGTGGTGGTATAAGAGCTAATGATCTGTCATTTTGTGTCCCTCAGGAGAAAGCTGGGGACACGCTGCCACCGTCCGTTTAATCTTTCACTGGGACAACAGTCAGAGGTGAGTGAACATGTGAGGAAAATCCATATCATGACAAATGTGGCACTGGAGAGTCTTTCAGAGTGGCCATAGTGGCCAAGCAGGGGTTTGAATTTGGCTCCTGGCCTCGGTCTGGTTGGTTGTAGCCACTATAATTTCTTTGAGTAGAATTTTTTTGCTTAGGTGTTTTCATCCCCAGTTCAGTCCAAAGCCAGAGATGCCAAGGAAGGTTTTAAAACCACCTAGACAGTGACCCTCAGGACAGGCTGCTGACCCTTCTGCTTTAAAATGCAGCAGGATCCTGGAGAGCTGTGCAATTCCAGCTTCCAGTGACCTGCAGAGAGGCAGAAGGGGCTGCATTGAAGGCCAGCTCAGGGCTGAGCTGTGCAGGGTGGGTTGGCCCTTCTAAAAAAGAGTGTGAAATTCTCTCTGTTGCAATGAGATCTCCTCTGTTTCCTGGTTCTTCTTTCCTCTCTTTGCATTGCAAGGTCATTTCTCTTTCCTGGTCAGTTAAATTTGTCCTGTATATAATATCACCACACAGCAGCTTGAGATTAAGGAGCCTTGCTGCAATTCCCTAATCTTCTGCAAACAGCAAGCAAAAATGCTGCTGGAATGTTGTTGTGCAGAGTTTTGCTTGTTGAATTTGAAAGAAAAGTGCAGTGACACTTTGTTGGGGAGTTTTGTTTTTAAATTCTAAGTTTGAAGGCAATGCAGAATGATTACAGCAGGCTGTTTAATTTGGAATTAAATTAACATCACTGATTAGTTAACAGTCTTTTTAGGACAAGTTTCATCAACATAATGATTGCAGAGTGAACAAAAGTTAATTTTATATATGAAAAGCACTTTTTTTTTCTTCTGCAACAGAGCTAGGAAGGCTGCAGATAGAAGTTCCAGAAAACAAGCCAAGGATAGACAAACATGGCTTATTTACTGATGTAAATCTGCAGCTCCCATGGAACGGGGCCTGCAGAAACAGCAATTCTGGATACAACTGTAAAAGCAGAAATAGCTCAATGCTGGTTTATTTTTGCACAGGCTGCCTGTAGCTGACAATCCATTGTGGTTTTGTTGGTTTTGTATCAGGTTATTGAGGCACAAAGATCGTTTGAGGATCCATTTGCTTTTTTTTTTTTTTTTTAAATTTTTTAAATGTGCTTTGGCCAACTCTGGTACCAGTGTCCTCCTTTCTCTCTGCTACTGAAAATGTCAGAGCTTAATTCTAAGGGTTCTCTTTGCTGGGAGGAAAGATCCTGTTGTATCAGAGGCTCCAGCTGAGCTCTTGTGAAAGGCTGGCTTCTGTAGCTCCAGATTTGGGTAATTTTGTCAAGTATAACCCAGCATTTGAGTGTTCTGAGGAATTCCCTGTGTAGCTAACATGAAGTGGCAGCGTTCCTCAGGCTGTAATTACGTCCTCTCTAATAGAATGGCACCTCAGGGAGGAAAAAACCCCCCGAAAATAATTAATGGGATTTTTGGCAGGGTGTCTTGCTACAGGGAGCTGAACACTTTCTAGATTGGCTTATGTAAGTGTGAGTTTTGGGGAGGTGGGCACGGTGCAGCCCTGGTTGAAAAGCCCTTTGCTTTTGAGCTGCTTTGCAATTTTCTCTCTGTTATGCGAGCATTTACTGTAGAACACAAATCAAGGTGTGTTGCTTAGAGTCTAAATGCACCAAATCAGGGAAGTGTCAGAGGAGAAATAAAAGGGAAACTACTTTCTCAAGGTTGTGCTGTGTGTCAGTGGCAAGGGCAGGCTTAGAAATAGAACATCCTCTCCAGCCTCTGGGTTGTATTGACAGGCTTGTGAAATCCATGGAAAAAGCCTCCCTAGAAGTGCTGGAATTCATGGGGGTCCCTCCCAGCTTTGAGAGGTCAGTGAACAAATGATTAATAGAGTAGGGAAGAGTTGTGCTCAAAACCTTTTTTGTTTGCATTTTAAGAAAGTGACATTTGGATTTAATTCATAATGAATATTGTTCCAAAAATGTCATCAAATTCTGTGATGAAACAAGGCTAATTAATCATTCACTCTTTTTAGTAGGTCTAGATTGTGTTAGAGCTGACAGGTCATGTAAGGATGGGAATCCACAGTTTGAATGACCTATATGAAAATACATCCATAAGAATTCCACCAGTACTGTAGGAAAACTTGGGTCTGGTCACTGGGCTATTTAGAATTTTTATTACTCTATTAATTAATCATAATTACCTGGGGTTTGTTTCACCAGGTTGGCCACGTTGTACAAATCACCGAGTCAGAAGGAGTCCACCATAGCCTATCACATCACAGTGAGTATTCCTTTGGGGATGGAGATTCACAGATGGGAGCACACTGGCAGCTGGAAAGGAATTTTCAGACAAATCTGAGAATGGTCTTTGCTTTCTTAGTGCTGCTTTTGAGCCACCTTCTGAAGGGAACCAGGAATACTGGGATATCTCCAGGATTAGGGGTAATTTGCACCTTCTCTTTTTGGAAAAGTGACCCAGCATTTTGTCTTCTCAGAGTTAAAATGCTTTGGATTTCCAGGTCAAACTTCCAGGCAGCCTGTCCCCATTTGTTCTGCTGCTAGTGTTGTTTATTTTATCTGCCCTTGGCATTAACTTTTGGCCTAAGTGCAATTACCAAGAACAATCTGAACCTTCACTTTGGGAACTGTTTTCTCCCAAAATGAGGGAGAAAATGAGGTAGGGTTGTTTCTCAGGTGGCTCTTTGCATCTGTTCCAGCTGAGTTCATCCTTTTAGGATCAAGATGACCAGAATTAAAGCTGATATTCCATAGGCATTTCCCCATGTTGTGTTTATCCTACAGTGACCCTACATCTACCAATATACACAGATTTTTCTCTTCTGCCACTATCATATGAGGAGCTTCCAGCTTATGGCTGGAGTCCTTATTCATCCCTAGTTAAATCCTGTGATTATTTCCTATTGTGGAGTGCTTAGATACATATTAATGAGAAGAGATGCTGTCTAAGCTGTATTTAGGTTTAAAAAGACAGCACCAGTCAACCCTTCTAGCCTCAAATGTCAGATCCATAGGTACAATTCCATAACTATTTGCTATGTGTCCTCATGGAAACACGTTGCCATAGCATTTTCTGCAGATTTTATTGCTGCCATCAAATGAGATCCTCAAACTTTCAAACAGAAATCAGATTTCCTCCCCCCCTCCCCACTCCTGAATGTATTCACCTGGACAGAAGAAATACTTTTAGAAAAACTGGAAGGGGAAGTGGGACTACATCCCAAGGTTGTTTGGATCATGTGATGTGAGTTCTTTTTTCTCCAGGTGACAAACAAATGGATTTTATCTCAGACATTTTAATTACCTTTTTCTTTCAGTTTTATAAGCACCATAAAACACCTATGCTCTCTTCTGTGTGAATGCACACAATCTTGAAATAGACTTGAGAGTGAATCCTAATCAAAGATTAGTTAAAATTTGAGATTATCCCTCTCTTTTTTTCTCCTTAATCCTGATTAATTGCTTCAGCAGATGATTTCTTTAAGTAAAAAATGTATTATCCCCATCTCTTTCATGAAATTCAGGTCTGATAACAGTCTGCTGTTATCATTTCTCATTCCATAGCTAAACTGGAAGATATCAATACATGTCCAGTGTTTCCAAGTCAGATTTATGTGTAACCAGCATACAAAAAAAATATTAAAAAGAAAAAAAATAAATTCCTTAGGACTTAGAAATGTTCAAATGAGGTGCTTTGGTACCATTGGCAAAGTAGCTGCTCAGTGCCCCTGAGCTGATGAAATGTGTAAATTCATGACTGAGCTCTGGGGTTTTTTCATCCCTGTCCTTTCCAGCACTCTGGAGTCAGTCACCACTCTGAGGGGGCTGTGGAACTCCTCTCCCATTAAATCCTTTCTTCCACAGGCTGATAAGGATTCATTCTTAAATGCAAAATATAGAAATGGAAATTGATTTATGCACAAGGGAGTAAGTAGCTCAGCTGATTCACCTGAACTTCCCAGGAATGTGACCTGATTATTTCCTAGTGAAAGAGACGGAGCCCCAGGATCTCAATTCCAGGGAGGAATTGTGTTTCCCTGAACTGTGGAGGGTCTGCCAGGCCAGCAGTGGGAACACTGTAACAAAGCCACCTACCCTTGCCAGTCTTGCTGCAGAGGTTGTAAATCCAGAGGACATTAAGGACCAATTCAAAATGACAGAAGTCTGAGCTTTGTGCTTTGTTCCAGCAGCCACTTCCTCACCATCTAAAACCCCCTACCAAAGCTCACAAATATACACAAAATTCTTGTGTTTTCAAGGTGCCTGCCTGTATCCAAGTGCAGGACATCCATCCTGGGCAGCCTGCTTTTTGTTCTGGCCCTTCTAACCCTTGGAATGCTTTCACTGGGAGTCAGCATTCTGGATTAAGTGGATAGTTGACTACAGATCCACCTTTATGCTTCAGGGAAATGGCAAAGATTAGATGCAGTGAAACATTAAACTTGAAGATTCCCCATTATGCTCTTTAGAATAACACTTGAGTTGCTTATAAATAGCAGTGGGGCTCCACAGATCCTGCCCTTGTGGCACCTCTTGTTGTTTGTTCCTTTAAAAAGCCCAGGTTGGGTGAGGTGAGGCATTCAGAAATAGAAACAGAGGGATGGGAGACTCAAACAAGACATTTTGCTCGGGTTTGGGATTGATCTTGGTGTGGGACACACTGGCATTTAGGAAGAGTCACGTCTGATGGTAATTCTGCCTGCTTTTTTCACACTGCACCAGCCCAAAATGTCAGCGTTCCTGAAACGCTCTCGTCCCCACATTCTCTACCTGAGCATTTTGGATCAGCAAAGCAATTTTGTGTTCTGATTAATGCCTTTTCCTCTCTAAGTCTGCACTGAGAGTCTTCACTGAGCTGTCAGCAGTGCTCCCTGCACAGCATTTTTCTGGAGATAGGAATTCAGACAGTTGCAGGCTTCACACAACATCTCATCATCTCCATCTGCATCCATGATGTGTTTAACTAACTGACTTCAACATCTTTCATATTTTAAAATGGTTAAAAATTAAATTGCTACAGTAGCAGGAAATACAAGTGGTACTAGGCCAGATAGATCACTTCAAGCACTCTCCTGAGTAGCAGCATGTAGTTTTCACTTCTACATTTAGTTTTTGGCAGTCAAAGGTTTTCATTCTATTGTGTCCCATAAATTACTATGCTGGAGCAGTCTTTGCAGTCTAGAGACAGATTCAGCTCTGCTGTTCTCTTACAATGTCTCATTGATGTTTTCAGTTCATTAAGTAGGTACATGGAACAAAAATATCCTAGGTTGTAGAAATTCACAGTTTTGTTTCTGAAAATGACTGAGGCAATTAATCCAGTCATCTCCTTGCTTCTGTGGGAGCTGATGGATTTGTTTTTTGATTTATTTAAATAGGCAACATAAGTTAATTTACAGAGAAGCAGTTTTTCATAGCCATAGGGGTGATAAACAGTAAAATTAAAGTGATAGCCTGGTTGGCGAAAATATCTTTAAAAATCAAAATGAGCAGGCATTAGTTGGCACACGTATTGTAAAGTTTGCAGTGCTGAGCTTAACCTGGTCTGTAAACATTCTGTGGCTGCTCATCCCAAATAAATGGCAGCATCATCCCTCATTCTGATCTTCTGGGAACTGGTTACTGATGCTTTCTATCCCCACAAGCCTTTGATTTTCCTTACATTTTCCAGTCCCACGGCTTCCGAGATGTGCAGCCTGCAGCTGTCACTCAGAGCACAGGAGGGACTGAGATGAACCCCCGGAAACGGCCACGGACAGAGGAGGAGAAGCACCAGTGATTCCAAAGTGGGATGTTAAAAACCTGCAGGAGAGCAGTGGCAGAGTGAATGTGCAGCCAAAGGCAGCCTCAGAGACTCTCAGCTTCAGTTCCTGCTCTGGACTTTATTTTAACGTTTTTGCAATGTGCAAATTTCTGTGGCACAAAATTCCTATTGTACTTTTATAATAAAAATCTATGTTTTCTATAACAAGTGGCTTCAGCTTTGGGTTTGGTTTTTTGTTTGTTTGTCTGTTTGTTTGTTTGGGTTTTTTGGGGGGGGTGGGTGAGGGGGCTATAACTCCATCTTTTCACACTGGGTAAAAAGACAATGAAATGAGAGCCTCTAGCACAGCACATTTAATGACAGGCACGTGGATCAGTCATCTGGCTTTGTGTGTACCTGAATTTTAAGGAGGTTGGATGCAGTACTGTGCTCACCACAGGCTCAGAGCAGGACACAGGCAGTGGCTGCTGGAAGAGAAATGCAGCTTTCAGTGCTACACCAGAGTGGGGCTTTAGCCCTCACCTGCTGCAAAGTCCTTGGTCAAGGACAATCAGAGCTCTGCTTTGAACTTCTCATTTATCCTGTAGTGGCAACAACAGAGATGAAAGACTGGATCTGAAGGACAAAGGATTGAATCCAGCACGATAATTTTATGTTCCTGTCTCAGTAAGTGGGAATATTTTACCATGACTCAGGCTTGAACCAAACTGCTGCATAGCCCTGACTTCCATGTTCTTCATTTCATTTTATTTCATGCTGTAATCAGGATCTCTTTTGTTCATGGCTGTAATAAAAAGGAAACCCAGACTTAGGCACCAGCAATATCAGCAGCTCCAGAGTCTAAACCCAGAGAATGAATGTACACTGAAAGCACAGCAGCTTTTTGTCCTCTTTTTATTAAGAGAAAACAAATCGAGGAGATTATTAGAGGAGAAGAAAGGTGCTGCACTGCAAAATAGTAATTACTTCAATTATGAGAAGTGTTTGTACACATGCACAGAGATGACCCCTTTTGGCAGAGCACTCGGTAACGTTAGAGCTGAGGAAACTCAGCCAGCAGCTAAATGGAGAATTCAAGTTGTGGGAGTCACTATCTTAAATTTTTAATTTAGTATACACTAAACTGACTTTGCCTTGAAACAAAATTCAGTGCTGAATCTGAGTCATAAAATCTCTCTATTCAAAAAAGGCTGCCAAAAAAAAAAAAAAAGAAAAGGTGGCGGTTTTTGCATCATTATAAGGTTTAGATAAAAATTACATAATAAAATATTAAAGGGAAAAGTATTGAATTGCCATGCAGCAAACTGGGCTGTGTCAAAATTTAAGAACTGTGAGTCAGGGAGAAGCTCTGAAGCAAGCAGCATGACATAGGGGAAGGGAGGCAGCAGGATCTGTGACTCAGACAAACATTTCAATGCAGGAGACACAGGCAAACAAAAGGATCCTAGCGCATGTGATGTCAGCAAGCAAACGCTCCCGTTTGGGAATAAAGGCTTCCTACGTATTGCAGTGCAGGAGGAGGGGGGGAGCTGGCACCGAGCTCTTGCCTACGTAGCCACAAGGAAAACCATCCATTAGGAATGCTGGAGCAATATTTTCAGGAGCTCTCCTGGTTCTTGGTGATAGCTGCTATCTAAGGGGTTTGGTAATTATGGAAAAATCCATTTCTCTCAATGCATTGTGCTGGGATTTAACACCCTCCACACGTCTTTCCATGTGTGAGGAGAGTAACAGTGTGGCTCCCATATACTATTAATTTCAGCTGACTGTGGTTTTAATTTTGTTTGTAGTAGAGTAGCATCCAGAAGCCCCAGCTGAGATGCTGATCCTGTTATAAAAAGATAAATGGTTTTGGCTGAGTAAATGTTAGAGCTTCCAGTGTTATGGGCATCGTTATTCAAATAAAAAAGATGCACAGTTACTGGTTAACAGTGGGAGTTACAAAATGTCCAGAGGAAACATTGGAGGCTCTCTATGCTGAGATTTTTTAATTTTTCTCTCTTTTTTTCCTATTGAAGCTATTATAAAAATCAGCTCTGCAGACCAGAACTGAGAGAAGGATCTGTTGGCGGAGACAAAATTAGATTAAATGAGCCAGATTTCGTTCTCATCTGCTGGAGACAAGGAAGCTGTTCCAGGCTCAGAATCGCAGAGAAAGAAAAAATTTGACCGTTGCCTCACCAGTAAATCTTCCATGGCAAGTTGGTTTTTTCCATATGTGCCTAGAATTCTCATGCATGTCACAGCAGCAGTGCCCAACAGCGAGGGGCAGAAGAGGATTTTATTACTGCAGAAAAAGTAAGATTCTAAGTAGCCAACCTCATGGCACTGCATCAAAAAGAAAATGGGTTGTTTGATTTGCTGCTTAAGTCCCAGTTTGCTGAAAGCCAAGGGCTTTGACTGTCATGCTGAGTTTGAAATTATTCCATTTTGTGGGGACGACATTTACTTGTGGTGGAGAAACTTATTTTGTCACCACAACAAGAACCCAGATCCCACCACAGGCCTTGGCAACAGGCAAACACTGCGGTCACAGGAGAATTCTCAAGCTCTGAGTCCTGCTTCAAAACTCTTTAGTTTGGACAGGGAAAATAACAATTTATTTATTCCTGATTTGATGTGTTCTGCACCTTTTCCATTATGAAATACTGAGGAACCAGCTAGGCTCTAAGAGGAATAAATTTAAGACAACATGGAGAAGAAATAGCTTAACTGGAGGCACAAAGGTGTAGCCAAGGTTCAAGGCAGGAAATCAATCTCCTATTGAAGTCAATCATAAAGTGATTGATTTGTGTAGAAATGAGATTTGGCCACTAACCTGAGTGCTGAATACAGAGCTGAGAAAAGCACATTTAAAATATAACAACCATTTTCCTGTTGAATTTCAGTTACTGTTCCTTTAGTTATTTCATGGAGGGACTAAATTTAGGATCAGATTTATTCTCAGGTATTTCATGGATTAACAACAAAGGTGAAATCCTCACTGCCTGCTTTTTGAACTCCACCCCTTTCTCCTGAACAAAAGAAGATAGGAAAGTTGGAAGGGCAAGTCATTGTGCTCCAGCTTCCTAAAACAGACTGTCTTTACCATGCTCAGGGTAATAATTCTTTAATGCACATTAAGATGTGTTGTGCTGATTAATTCTATATGAAATATAAGTGGTAAAGTTTGAAGTATGGTTCGATGCTTTCTTGTCCTTGAGGGAAATGGAACAAACAGGGCGCTGACATGGCATTAACACAAATATTACAGCAGAGCACAGAAGGGAAATAACAGCTTTTTAAAAGGATGAGACCCAGGAAGGTCAGCCTGTGTTCCCAAAGCAGCTCAAGAACGAGGCCCCTGCTAAGAGCTGGCCCGGGGAGCCTGGCTGCAGGGGAATGTGGCGCTGGCAGTGTCCGGGAGCAGCCTGGCCAGCCCTCCTCCGCACCAGCCCCTCGGCTCCAGGAACCGGTGCCAGCTGCTACCTGCTCCGGGCTTCCCTCTGCCTGCTCCCCAGGCTGGGCACTCAGTGTCTCGTGGCTCCTGGCCATGCACTCATTTGGGATGATTAGGGTCAGGGGAGTTGGCTTCTCTTGGCTAGAGCAAGATGCCTGCATTAATGTTCCATCCTGAAGAATGAAATCACCGGGAACTGGCCCCTTTCCCAGTACTGAATTTCACCCACAAATGCACCCACTGTTAAACTGTCAGCTCCTGTCTTGCTTCCCACAAGCAAGAAATATTCCTACAATATCCACTATCTATCTATTAGAGAGCCTAGGCTCTACACATTTTTAACTCTATCTATCGAAATAATAAATGGCATTAAAACCAATAGTTTCATCATTACACAGGTAGTAAAAATGTTAGATTATGGGCCAAAAGAATGCATAGAAAAGTCTGTTTTTTACTAAGTCATCCTTCAAGAATTATAGCTAACACTGCTCGTTTTATTACAAGAATTATGTGCCACTGATTTAAACAGAGCCAAAGAAACATTGGGATATTAAAAAAAAAATCCGTTTCAAACAATGAGAAGGGGGAGTGTTTAAAATATTTTAATAACATATATAGGAAAGTAAAAAAGGAACTCTACAGACCTCAACAAATGGTTCTAATTGGATCTGGATGTTTTCTCAAAAACCACAAATATGCTGTTTGTATACTTGCTCAGTTTGCACTATTTTGGACGTTTAAATTTCTGACACATATCCTTCTAATACTCTTAATTTATTTAGTGTGAACTGCTGCAAATTTAGCAACACAGTTACAACTACACTCGCTTAGTAATTCTTTTTGTATCATATATGTTACTAAATTAAAATGCTTGGGGCTAAAGAAGTCGTCTCCTTAGCAAAAAAATAATGCTTATGAAGTGCAGCATGTCAATATGAGATTGTAACACTATTTTTTACTAGATAAGCTTATTGTTTACTACACTTTTGATAGTAAATGTGTTGAATCACATAAATCTCTCTCTTTAAAAGTCATTCATTCATTAATTTGTAAAATGAACACAAGTTTCTGGGGCTAAACCATAGGGTTTGAGATTGTTGAAAGAAGTTAGAATAGACTGCAGCAATGGGATTTGAGGGGGATGCTAATTCAAAGCACACCCTTTCCTAAACAGAGGTTTGAATGGGAGGCTGAAAATGGAATTTTCCTTTGGGATGGGACTGGAAATTTCCATGACAGCTGGAAGTGGGATTCAGGCCTGAAATCCCGTGTTTTGCAATGGATGGGGATATTTCAGAATAATCTTTGACTATTAATCTGGAAAAGCTGACTTGACCTCAAAAAACTTAAAAAAAAAATAGTAAGAGAAAGAAAAAGAGAGAAGGACTTTGGTGTTTAGGAACATCCCAATACAGTATTTATTACGTTAAAGGATCAGTAAAAGTGTGGTGACAGAAGTTACTCAGCTTTTTTAAGCTGCAGCTGAACAGACTGAACCTAAGAAAATTAACTGGAGCTTGATGGATGTTGACTCTGTCAACAAGAGTCTTCTTGCTGTATTCCATACAAATTCTTGCTGTCTTTAGTCTTAAGCAACTGGAATTATTAAAACTGAATATAGCTTCTAAAATTAATTCAGGTTTATTGCAAAAGCCCTACTTTTAAAAGAAAGAAACCCTACTTCAAAGAGTCATTTATCATTGGATTTTCCCCATTAAACTCATTTTTATGGTATCAGGTCATACATCACAGGTATGTTAAGTATTTTTGAAGCATTCTTCATGACCCTTCGTGTCCTCTGTTTGTCAGCCTACAGGATTTACTTCCAAAGGTTACAAAGAATTAAAAAGCACTTCTTTTTGCCCTCCATACAATTCAGGTCACCTCCCTGAGGCCTGTTCAAACCCTGCTTATTTCTCAACAGCAAATGAGAAAGACAAAGGCATCGCTTTAAGGCTAAATTAAAACAGATTTCTTCCAAAACAATACTGCAAAACACTCTTTTTTAAAACAAAAAGCAACATGATTAAGCTTAAAAGGATACAAACACCCGTGTTTCCTTCTCACATCAAGCGCAAACCTTATTCTCCATATGATTACAATGGTCTCAGACCCAGAATGCTGTGAATTGTGAGCTTATTCCATCCACCTCCCCTCATCCCATAGGAGCCATCCACCCTGCTGCTACCCAGCGATATCCAGAGTGCAGCCAGGCACTCTAAATTTAGCTCCCAGAGTTCCTGAACACTCCAAACATTTCGAAACAGCACCGAGCGCACGCTCTGAGGGTAGCACATTGAGCTTAGAGCTTCCTTTTCTGGGCAGCGCTGAGGAGCAGGGCAGCTCCTCCTGGGGGAATTGCCCAACCCCAGTGGCCCCACAGGGCCAGCAGGTTCCTCCTGCCTGGCTCAGCCACAGCACCCACAGCGAACGTCTGCTCCGCGTTCCAGCTTAATGGGAACGGTTTTCCACCTTTCCCTCCCAGAAACAAATGTCGGCGTGGCTGGGAGCCATCAGCTCTCTATTTAATATCAGAGCAAAACAATCCCGACTTGACCGCGGTGCCAAAAGTTGACAAAGTGTCCTGAGCGTGGAGTTCTACTCTATTTCATTTTAATTAGTGTCTTCTGCCACGAGACAAATGATGAAAAGCACACGGGGACTGCCAAGATGAATCAAGGACATCTGGTAACTTTAACATTTCAACATGAAGCAGAGTAGGTATTGCTCCCAGATACTCTTCTGTGCTGTTTGAAACAACTATAAAAGATATAGAATTAACAAAAATTTTAGAAAAAGGCTGCCTAAGTGCTTTTGAATCTCGTCTTAGATAGTTTTAATTGCTGTTTGTCATACAACATGAAGCCGATCTTGTGTCTTGTTGAATTAGCTGTTACTTCCCTAAGACATTTTTATAATAGGAATTTTCATAATTCAGATCATATTACACCAAGATTATCTGGATTATAGTTTCTTAGAAACTCCAACTGCCTCTGGATTCCTAGTGAAAAACAACTAATCGTGAAGTTAAAACTGCTTTGTGATACTTGCATTGATATGCATCCTCCCGGGGCTTGTGACTCACTGATGATGCAGAACACACAAACATAAAAAAATAAAAACCAAAATCCAGCAATGACATTGTCAGCTGCAACTGGGAGCTCTCTGCAATGCTTCTTACCCTTCAATGTGTGTTACCCTTCAAACCCACCTAAATAAACAAGTGTTAAATTGAAAATAAAGAAATGGTATAAAGAAAAATATTGCTTAGAGATAACCTCCCAGGAGAAGTGATGCGATTTTCTGTCACTGTCGGCTGTGAAGGACTAGGACTAACTGTGACAATCACATTTTTAACTCTCAGGGCTTTTACATATTCACGAGATCGCAATATGATCAGTCAATGCTGTTGCCGGAAATATTCTAAAATTAGTTTGGTTCTAAAATAATTCACCAAATAGAAGACAGATTTACAGGAGCACCTGACACACAGAGGTAATTACTACAATGCAGAGAACAACAGGTTTCAGCAAGATAGTGTCCTTGTTACGATACATAAAAATTTTGAGGATTTTTTGAGTCTGAAGCTCGTGATTTGACCATTTTTCAGTGTATCTGACATCAAGGATATCGTTCCCTCCCATACGTACAAGCTATTTTAAATGTGTGGCAATTATACCTGTTCATTATTGGTATTTATGGACCTGATAGCTCTGAAAATAGCTTTCCAGCAGCAATGAGTATAACAAGCCAAAATGCCTTTCACAAATGAAAGACATTTATTAGACAGCAAGAGAATATTAACTACAGTTTATCTCCCACTGACGGGTCATCTTTTAAGTTTTGGTTGGTGTAGCATCTTCAGCTCCTCACGAGTTCTCCCTTGCTAGAGCACGGAATGTGTAGATATTGTGTAATATGTGATTTATCATAGGATCATGGAATGGCTTGGGTTGGAAGGGAGCTTAAAGATCATCTATTTCAACCCCTGCCACGGGCAGGAACACTTTCCACTGAACCTGGGTGTTTAGAGGTCCATCCAGCCTGGCCTTGGACTCTTCCAGGGATGGGGCAGCCACAGCTTCTCCAGGCAACCTGTGCCGGGGCCTCCCCACCCTCACAGCGAAGAATTCCTTCCGAACAGCTGAACTAAACCTACCCTCTTCCTTTCTCATGGCCAGTTCCCCTCACGCAAACACGCTCCGATGTCAAACTCGCTCTGCGAGGCTGCTCCTGGCCCCGGCCCGGGCCGCGGCTCGGCGGGACAGCGGCGATCCCCTCACGGCCCCGGCCCCGCGCACCC
>VZTN01005291.1:89725-102532 GCA_013400515.1 Erpornis zantholeuca | reverse complement strand
CCCCGCCGCTACCCTCGCTGCCCCGGCCGCTCTCGGAGTATATCACGGAGGAAGAGGTGGAGGGCGAGTGCCTGGACCTCTGCCTGCAGCAGCTCTACAAGTAGTGAGTGCCGGGCTGAGGGGAGCGGGGCAGGGCGCGGGGCTGAGGGACCCCCGCGAGTGGGGCTGAGGGGACACTGCTGTGTGAGGCTGAGGGACTCCCCAGTGTAGGTCTGAGGGACTCCCCAGTGTGAGGAAGAGGAACCCCAATGTGGGGCTGAGGGGACCCCCCTCCCAATGTGGGGCTGAGGGAGGGAAGCGATGACAAGGACGATCCCCGAGGCAAAAGAGTTCAGGACTTCGGTGGTGCCCGGGGTCACAGCATCCTGCTCTGTGCGGCTGCCCCTGCCCCAAAGAATTCTTTGCTCTGTGCCCTCTGCTTCCCTCTGGCCGGGACAGGCGAAGGGAAGAGACAAGGGAGAGCCACGAGCATCCATCTGGAGAGCAGCTTGCTGGGGAGGGAGAGCGGTGGGGGAAATGTCTCACGCTCTGGTGCCAAAGCAGGAGGGGGCTTTGCCTGTGGTTGTTCGTGCTGGGGCTTGCAATTGAAATGTTCCCCCTGTGAGGGTTTGTAAATGGGGAAACCTCTTCCAAGAAGGGGCAAGGAAAGAGAGGCGGTCCACCCCCTTCACCCTTCCGAAAAGCCACCGCACATGGAGAAAGCCACACCGTGTATTCACAGACCGGGGAGAAAAGAGGAGTAGAAAGCCTTGGGAGAGAGCTATCCATAATCATGGGGATTTTTCTGCCGTCAGCTGGGGAAAGCCGGCTATACTCGGTACTGTACGGAGGCAGTTTCCAGATCTGTGCTTTCCAAAGGCTGGTGCATAAAGAGGAAACAGATGGGATCTATTCCCAGTGTGGAAAGTCTGTGGACTGAAACCTAAAGATCAGTTACCAGTGCCTTGTATTGTGCTCAGCTCCGGCTTTGAAGGCTCGAAATAGAAACGGTTGTTAGTGGCGATTCTTTAGGAACCTTTTTAAACTGATGCCACAGGAGGAGACAAATGAAGCTGTGAAAATCCGCACAGCACACCGGGGAGCTTTTCTGCCATTGAGCCGGTAATTGTAATGAGAGGTGTTACTCAGTCGCAGAAATAAATAAATAAAGAGAGAAAAGAACCGGGTTTTACAACTGCATGGTCTCTTTCTGTCCAGTTCTCATCTGCCCTCTGCGTTTGCGGACGATAGGGACAACACAATGATAGCTGCAGAGGACAAAGCTCTCCTATTCACACATGCTCGCCCTGCCACCTTTGGAAAGTCTCTGGAATAGAGCAGCACATTCATAGGATGTGGTAGAGAGCAGAGAGGCAAGTCCCTTCTACCTATTTAGGACGTGTTTTGTTGGGTTATTTTTAAACAGGCTTGTGAAATCCAAAGTCACGTTAGTGGGAATAAAGTTTTAGACGTGGAGCAGATTATTTGAAAGTATTATTTGAAGTATACCTATGAAATAATTTTGAACTGGAATTCCTCCCCCACCCCTTTTCTCCCTGCCTGTCCCCGTACCCCAGATTCCCCAGTTTCTGAAGCTCATATTCATGGCTGAAATTAATAAGGAAAAAAAAAAAAAAAAGGCATTTTGA
This sequence comes from Erpornis zantholeuca, assembly GCA_013400515.1. NCBI lineage: Eukaryota > Metazoa > Chordata > Aves > Passeriformes > Timaliidae > Erpornis > Erpornis zantholeuca. Next base: position 100,904 of record VZTN01005291.1, on the reverse strand, counting down.
GGGGATTCTTTTTATAGAGGCAGCTCGTGCCAGGTTGTGGTTCTTTGGGTTTTTTTCAGCCTTCAGTATAAATCTTTGGATGGCCACTGAATGAAGCATCCCTTGGCTTTGTTTGTGGTGAAACCAATGCAGGCTTCCTTCTCTAGGCAAACACCAAGGTCCACCTCAAAATTAAGGGAGCAGGGGATCATGTTGTAAAAAAAAATAGTTTCCTATTTAATAATATTATAAGCCACATCTAACAACTTCTAAGACAGAGCTAAACTGAAATAGCTTTTTCTTGAGTGATGGTGGAATCTGAGGTAAGTGCAAGTATGCAAAAGTATTCTTCAGGTAAGGCACTGAATTTTTAGTTCACTCTCTGGTCACCAGAGAAACTTAAAATATGACAAGTCTATAAAACAGGCAAAAGCAGAATGTTTTCACCCTTTACAGCCAAAGGTTCAACTAGTCAGATGCTTCCAGAGGTGGGAAACTTCATGCATATGAGTAAAGCTGCTCTTGTGCCAAACAGCTTATGATAGTGTTAACAAAACCCCGAGTAAAAAAGTGCATGAAAACTCATGTAAAAGGAAATATTTCCTTGGTTTGCCATTAGCAGGAGAGACTCTGTTCTGAAGGCATGTTTTCTGCAACTATATATTAGTCAAATGACTGGTTTGCATTCTATGTAGCATGAGGATAAAACCCATTGCTGTGAAAAATCCAACAGCTGTTTTTCAGCTATTTTAAGCACAGAGCTTTAGATCTTTCTGAGGAAAGTAAGACCATCTCAGAAATGAGAACATATTGCTAATCATGACAAAATATAATGGTTTTCTGCCACTGTGTAGATCAGTATCAAAGGGTTCTTATTGATGAGATTTTTCCTGCTATTTTCCAAAAGACTCATATTCCCCTTTGAGGTTTCCAGTTCCTGTTATTTTTTTTCTAGAGGCAACATATGCTTGGAAAATTAGATTAATGTAATCTTTATATCTGTCTAAATGCCACAAAATGGGCACTGTGTGTTTTCTTAGTGACCCCGCACAGAATGAATCCTATCAATAGGAGTTGCGTTAGAGGGAGAAAATCATCCAAAAGGGATTGCCTTGGAACATTGGCTGACAACCACAAACTGAACTTTCAGGCTATATCTATACCAGGTTATTCAAGAGAAAAATATATCATTTACATAGTCTCTGTGTAGAAACAAACATTCCAAGGCCTTAAAACATTAAATTGGAGACTCCATCATTGGCTCCTTCTGAATCAGGAGCAGAAGAGATTTCTGAGTCATTTTAAAGGAACAAGTTTCTAACTCGATGTAACAAAGTTACATATCGTGCTCTGCTCTCTTCCTGCTGATACTTTTATTAAATCTGATGCATTTAGAAACCTGGTTCTTGACAAGACCTCTGAAAAACAAATCAGCAAAGTTGTGCTTGCCAAGGGAGGACACAGCCAGACTCTTACAAGTTGTGTCACCAGGAAGAACAAATTTGTCTTGCTGCTACACTTTTTTCCCCGTGCAAATGAAATACTTTTAAAAATTCAACTGTATATTTTTCTTGCTTTTCTTTTTCTCTTTTTTCCTCCCAAGCTTTGATGGGAATAGATATAGTTGGTATCATTTCTAGGTTCAGGTTTGCTTACAGTGATTTTGGTGGTACAATAGTTTTGCTTTCAAATGTTCACTTAGGAATTCAAATTTCATTTGACCAAACTTAGGAAGTAGCCCTGCTTCTCCAGTGTTGAGTTTGCAGAAGATGTAAGTAAAATAAAACTAAAATTTATTGTTGTGTAATCTTAAGTGCTTAACTAAGTCCCTGATGACAACATGATTATTTTGAGGATTGCAAAAATCTCGCTTTGACTTGGAAAATTGAAAGAAAATTTTCTAAGCACTGCCCTTTTAGATTTGTTCACAGAATGCTGTGCAACATTCACAGAATACTGAGATTCCAATAAAATGCAGTATTTTAAGTGAGTTTTTTTAATTGATCCTTTCTCTTAAAGAGAGAAAATTCTTTTTGCTTAGGGATTTTCCACAGTCTTAATATAAAAAAAATCAAAAGAGGCAATGTAGGCTCACCCTTTTAACATTGGAGTTATGTGAAATGTGGACGCTAAATGAGAATGGAGGTTTTGTCCCTCAGCTTGCAATTTTAAGCTAAAGAAGACCTTCTCATGGTAATTTTCCATGAGTAGAACTCCTTTTATTTAAAAAGTGAGTTCTTGAAAACTGCTTTTTCTGCTGTCTCCATCTCTTGAGTGGAGAGATGGAATTCTCTCCCTTTAAAAAGCAGATACACATGTTTTTAACTTGCTGTCTTAACCCCTATCATATGAAAGCTGGCACTGTTGTCACTTTAAGTTGAAATTCATATATGATGCTGGATTGGCTTTCTTAACATCATATTAAATAGGCTCTGATATTTTACTCCTTCATAATTTGTCTTTTATAATCAATTCTATTGATTGCGATCTCAAAGTCCTTTTAAGAAATATAATTAACTACTTGCCATGTCTAATATTAATCACAGGGACCAACAAAAAAGTCATTGCATCCTTTTTATCATAGTGCTTTTTTCACCTTTTGTGAGGTTTTACAGTAGAAATGATAATGTTGGCCTGTGCCCACAATGAATGGCAGGAGTGGATATTGAACCTGGTATGGGCATTTTCTATGGTTAATGAGATTGAATAGAGAACATTCAATTTAGATTCCATAATAGGAATATTTAGACTCCATATTAGAAATATTTAGTCTAATCTAGGTTTGGATCAGATATTAGGAAGAAATTGTTCCCTGTGAGGGTGGGGAGGTCCCAGCACAGGGTGCCCAGAGGAGCTGTGGCTGCCCCTGGATCCCTGGAAGTGCCCAAGGCCAGGTTGGACAGGGCTTGGAGCACCCTGGAATAGTGGAAGTTGTCCCTGCCCATGGCAGGAGTGGCACTGGATGAGCTTTAAGCTCCCTTCCAACCCAAACCCATCTGGGATTTCCCATCCCCGAGTTGTAGCTATGTTAATATCTCACAGGGGCCCCTCCAAATTAGGAATCCCTTCCAGAGGGTGGTGGTTGAGCTAGCTGGGTATGGCTGAGGATGTTGACACCAGATCCAAGGGATTTTGGTGCTAGAAATCCTGGTGTTTCTCTGTAAAGAAATCCTAAATCAACCATACAGGAATGTGTGCAGAAACTAAAGGCCTTCAGAATTGCTGTTAGTCAATTGTTAGATAAAAGCCTTGTCACTCTTGAAAAAAATCCATCTTCTGGATGTTGGTGATGTCATGGCACACACATTTCATCCCCTTTAGCCTGGAAATCATTATAATTTACAAATAGGTGGTGTTTAGAAATAAACATTTTCAAAACACAACTAATCCTCTACACATAGAGGGATCCTTCTTGTTTCTAAGGCATATTCAGCTCGTGCTCCCACGCTTTTAAAAATACTGAAGGAAATCAAATATTTTGATACTCATTTTAGAAAAGAATATCAGCTCAAATGAGCTATCTAAATTGCAGATTTACATTTTGTAATGGTTAACATATAAGGTGACATTTCAAAACTTCCTATTTAATGATTAAAAGGATGCTGAGTTTTTCAAGCACGGGGGTGACTATGCTTGGAAGTTGCTTTATAAAGCATTAAAAAAACATTCTTAGAGAACAGATTATGGAAATATATTCATTCCAGTGCTTTTATTTCAATGAACATTGCTGGTAGTACAACACATTAAAGGAAATTAATGTTGTTAGGAGCTTTTCACACCAAGATTTTTTTTGACCCAAGAGCAATTTGTACAGATTCTTCTCCTCCTAAGTGAGGCTCTTTGCTTTTGAGTACAAACTGACTGAAGAATTAGATTTGTGCTAACACATTCTTTTTTTGGACCTTATACAACCATTCTTGAAACTAATATTTTATTGGCCATGGTGTGAAACTACTTTTGACTCCACCTTTTCACTGTGATGAGCTTCATTCCTCTGGAGAATTTGTTTGGTGATTGTTTTTTGCACAAAACACTCTGCATAGAACATTTTTATCCTTAAAACCCCTCACTGTAGTTGCTTTCAACAGTGGCAGAGTATTTCTCCACTCATTCTTTGAAGAACTTGGTTGTGATTCTTTTCATTGGAGGTTAAACTTTTAGTTTGCTTTGCATTATGTGAGCAGAAGTTTCAGTGCCTTGGCTGCTGTGTCAGTGATGTTTCTCTCATTCTTTTTTGTTGTCTGGCTAAATTGCTTACATGATCACATTAAAAGCAAAAGCAACAGGGCATGCAGTACACAGATAATGAGAATACTATTTATTGCTATATTTGGTACTCTGAAATATTCTCTGGCTGTTCCACACCATTTTCTTTCTTCTCATTGTTTGGTGCCTGCTCTTTTTTGGTTTGTTTTCTTCTCGCTGTCTAGGAAAGATACGTGAGAAATGGGATGAAATGGAGTTAACAGTTTAAAACATTAGATGTTCTTTGAAGCATGCTCCAAGACTGTCTTATGCAATGAAATCACGATTATGTAATGCAAATGGTTATAAAAATAAATGTATCCTGGACAATATGTGTGTGTGACATGTTAGGAACCCATGACACTGCTAAATGGCCATTGCTACATGCTGTAGTGCAGGGCCTCCTGTTTGGCTTGGCTGAAATCTCAATTACTAACCAAATATTCCAGATTTTTGTTGTTATAACACACTAGTGATTAGATAAAATGATTGCAGACTGTGGACTTGTTTTACAGAAACATTTCTGCCATGCCTTTGTACTTCATTAGGAAGAAACAACATTACCCTCCTTTAATAAGACATTTTATAAAGAAGTAATCATCAGAGCCATAAATTAGGAGTGCGTGGGAAATAGCTGCCCTTGGGTACTTCTATAATTAATACAGAAGTTAAACAAGTTAACCAGATTGCAGGATTACCTCAGTTTATGTTTATATTGGATGGAAAACAGCTGAGGGCAAGTAATGATTGAGTAACTGAAGCAGCATTTGAAGCTGTGGTGCTGCTCCCAGCTCTGAACTCCCTGTGCACTCTGGAGCTGGATGGGTTTGGGTGGCAGAGCAGGATTACAGAGTGGGCTACTAAACTTTGATCATGGGAAAATGGGCTTGGAAGCACACAAACCCAAAGTGGGAAACTGTAATTACAAGAAAAGAAATATTTGATTAATCGGGTAAAATTGTGGGCAGCTCCTTAATTTTGTCAGAGGATATGATTTTGAAGCTATTTTTGCCTGCCTTTGATGATCCAGTAAAGCCTGTTAAATCGTACTTATCCGTTTTTCAAGTTTATTTTCTTCTGCTCTTCATTTACAGTAAAGAATTTGAGTACTTTCTCTCGTTTGAGAAGATGATTTTTTCATAGGCTCTGTACTTCCATCGCAGTGTAACTAAAAATAGAAGCAGTGTGTAAAAATAGGCCCTTGGCATTTTAACTTCTTGGCACTGTCTCGAGGGCTGTTCCTTTCACCTCAGGCTACGACCTTCTTACTGAGGTTCAGAGAGCTGAAATGAACGTGGTGAGTTGCTCCTCGTTAGTGTTACAAACAGTGCTCTTCGTGTTGGATTAATTAGCTGCCAGAATGATTCCGTTCCTTTCAGTCCTGACTCAAAGTTCTGCAAGGCTGAAACCCCCATGCTCTGGGCGAGAATTCAACAGATTTCGGTTGTTTTCTTGTTCTCAACAAAATAGATATTGAAAATAAGATGTTTGGTTTGTTGGTTTGTAATAGATCACCTGAAAATCCAGGGAAACATTCAGTTCTTATTGGTACCTCTGGGCCCAGTTGACAATAGAGATAAATTATGTAAAATTTCAACCTGCATAAAAAGTAGGAATTTGGTAAGTTATAAACTAGTGGTACACACTTATATACAGTATGACATGTATTTTAAACTAAGGCTCTTCCAACCTTTCCATATAAGTGATGTCATTCTGTTTGTCATCTCATTGTGTTTAAGGCAAATATGATTGAATTCATGTATTTATTTATAAAGGTCCCTCTCTAAAAAGGGATTTTTCTCTCAGTTCTCTTATTACCACTTTCTTCTGAAAAGCTGGGTAAAAACCTAAAAGTTTGGCAATGAGAAGTCAGAAGCTCAGTATTTCTGGTGATTAGAGGAACACTCCTGTTTGGGACAGATGCACTTTGTGCTTGCAGGACATGGGGATGTTGGGTTGTTCTTAGTTCTGCTTTCTCACTAAAGTTTGCTCCTCAGACAGCAAGGAATCTACCTGGTGTAACATGAACTTCATCTCTCCTCTTCTTGGCACTCCAAAAAATTCAGATTTTAAAATACACAAAGTATCAGATTTTAGCAGAAAATGAATTGATCCAAACCTGAAGTGAATTGCTGGTGGGAGTGCCCAGTAGGAATGAGCATTGATAAAACAGAAGTGTGAGAGCTTTTAACCTTTTTACCTCAATGGTACAAACTGTGCAAATCAATGGAAATAATTGTCTTCTACATAAACAGAGAGTGAGAGTTATCACTGTGTGAAACCTGTGCAATTCCCACCGGGGTGAGTGAGGAAAAGCAGCTGCAGGTTCTGGGGATGTGTCCAGGCTGGAGAGGAGCTGAGCCTGCATTAAGTAACTGCTCCCCTTCCCCAGTGCACTGCTCAGCTGAGAGCCAATCTGAAGTGCTTTAAACTTTCCTCATGGCTCTCAACCTCTCCCAGGCTGCTTAGGAATGACCCAAACGATTGTACAGAATGCTTCAAATCTCACTAATTACATTGCATGCTAATTTTAGAGAGGCATTTTTGGCTTTTAGATGCTTTTGGTTTTGCACCCCACAATTCACGTTCACTTTGTTTTCCAAAGTGCTGATGCTGCCCATGGCATACAATAAAGCTGTCTCTAAAAATGTGAGCCAAGCCACAAAGTTCTAAATCTGGCTCTGGGGATTAGAGAAAAAATAGTTTATTCTACAAAATTATAGAATATCCTAAAAATATTTCTTTCCTCCCCCAAATTTTACAAACTCTTCCTGTGTCTTGGGAGATGCAAGTAGAGAGGTTTGTCAACAGGGAGTATATAGAGTAGAATACAATAGATCTGAAAAATAGTTCTTAATTTCATCCTAGTTTGTTGAAAATTTAATGCAGAAAGCAATGAGCTCTAAACATTTAGATTATCATTCCTTAAAAAAGCAGTTCTATTTCTGTTAATGTAATTCTACACTGAATAGCTTTAAGAATTCAATTACAAGATATATGTTTTATACCTTACAGAATATATGATTTAATTAATAAAAAGCTAGTTTTGCATTAAGATATTAAAAACTATTCAATTTCATTTATTGTCCTCTGGAAACTGATGAAGTCATGCAATCCTTGTTTCTATGCTCCGTGTGTGCGTCTTAACATGAATAAAACCCTAAAATATTACATCTGGAATTTACACTTTATGGGGAGGATATTATTTTTTATTTTTCTGAAATAGAGATAACAAAGAACATCTGTTGAGGAAGTACAGAAAGAAAAAGGAAAGCAGTTTGAGGAAGTCAGCTGTATGTTTGTAAAGATAGGAAACCCAGCTCATCCAGGTAGTGTGAATTCATGAAACAGAAAGAGGAAGAAAAGAGTGAAATAATACCACAAACCTAAGTGACCCACTCTCAGTGGAGAATCACTGTCAGTCTGTGAAAGGGGTTTGCAAAATAGAGAAACTCCTCAATTTTTTTATCATGGCCAAGTTCCTGAGCTGAAGTTTGTTACCCAGGGCTCTGTTTGCACTTTGACATCACTGTGAGGTATCGGGGCTTTAATTTAGAGAAGGATCTGGTGCTTTCTCATGCTCTTGCTTTCATGGGGTTTGCTATTAATATCCTGCTACCAGCTCCAGATGCTTTTCAGGGAGCTGTTTTAGGCTGCACTCGAAGGTTTTTTTGAAAAGACTGATAAAATAATTCAACTGTCTCCTTTCGGTGGTGTACAAGGTATGACAGTGTTCTTTTTGCCTGTGGCTGTCTGGCAGACAGAACAGAAAACATTCAGAGGTGTTAAACCCTGGGAGTGATCCTGGTAGCAACAATAAACCTGGGAAGTTCCAGGAAAATGCCAAGCTACAGAGTGTGTGTGGAGGTTAATCCGCATTTTTTGCATGTCAAGGACTTCCAAGTTATGTCAAAGGAAGTTTGGGCTAAATAAAAAGGCACAGGATATGACCCTCAAAAATCGCTGCTTTTAAATCCAAGAATAAACTAACACATCCTCCAGTTTCATAAACCCTTATGCCTCAGAACTGAGTTAATTAATTTACTCTATATTTATCCTTTATTTTAAGGAAGATGATTTGTTTTACTTTTCTAGGAAAAAGGAAGGATAAATACATAAAGCAGGGCAGGAGGTTGGAAAAATTTATAGGGAAAAAAAAGAAAAGAGCAAGTCACTTTTGGTTTAAAAGCAAACATTAAAATTTTCTTCTCCACTTAAGAAAATCCATTTCATTTTTGATCTTTTCTCCTCACCCTCTGCCTGTTCCATGATAAACTTTTCATGTCTTTCTGTAGTTATAAATTAAATTATAATCATATTGTGCTGCTGCTACAAATACAAATCCAGTTGGGAGTCTCATTTTACAAGTGCTTTCCTTGTGCCTCTAGAAAAGTCCCATATAAAAATGGCATTAAAAAATGCTTTAAAAAATCCTGCAACAAGAATGTGCAAAAGAAAAGGTGAATTAGAAAGTGCTGCCAAACCAAGTAATCATTGTATCACAACTTAGCTCAAAATGGTACAACTGGTGTAAATTTAAAATAATTGAGAAGAAACTCTTGTGTTGGGTTTGCTTCTGAAAAATGTGCTTTGAAACATTTTAGACTTTTACTGTGCAATCAAGGAGCTTGGGAACTTTCCTTAAAAAAAGAACAATCTGAAGTTTCACTGGGGTTGCTTTCCAAGAGACGTAGCAGTCACCAATTAACACTTCAAGAAGAAAGGGGCAGAATGAGAAAATATAATAGACACAGTGTCAGTTGAAAATAATTTTAAAAAATAAAATTGTAAGAGTAATTAGACATGAAACATTGGATCAGCTCAAACAATTAAAAGGAATTGCCAGGATGATCACTTCAGTTACCTGCCATCTCCTGTGTTTAAACCTCCCAGTAAAACACTGATTGCATCTGATCACCCAATCAGTTCCAGTTAAAGCCTGGACGGCTAAAATCGATACAAACTACAGCACTTCTCCCTCTGCAAGGTGAAAAATTGGATATTCTGTCTGATTCCTCGGGGAAAGCTGCACCTTTTTCCCAACCATACTCCTTTACTAATTCAGTGATGTAGCTGTAGTGCAACCGCTGAAATATCATAACTATGGATTTATAGAATTGTCATCTTTCTTAGGTTTCACCATTCTCTTTTGCCAGTGTTAAGTGTTTCTTCCATGACAAAGGAAGTCTGACAAGGTAAACAGAAGGTAAACAGATGGTCCAAATTGTCTTGTTCATCCAGTGTTTCTGTGGTCTAACCACAGAATGCTATGGATGCTAATGCTATGGATGCATTTATGTTTCCAGGAGTAGCTTGAAAGGATAAATCTATTGTTCTCTACCAGTTCCTATTGTTGTTTTATACATGGAAAATAAGAATTTCTCATATTTTAGAAGTCTCATAACAAATACAAGGACACTGACTTGGCAGGTTACCCCTGAATGTGGTGCTGATGAACTTACACCAATTCGGATGGGATTGGCAATGGGTAGATTTGTTCTTTCTGATCTCTAAGAGGAGTTGGTAATTATTAGATTTGTTCTGGGATCTGGTTCTCTGCTCATTGCCAGCAGAACTGAAGTGTGTGTTGGACTGGAGTGATGTGTTGACTTAGTATCAAAATAAGGAATTTGAAGTATTAAGTATATTTACATAGTATACACACTATATAGTATATATTTGTAACTCCCCCAATTCCATGTTCCAGCCCACGTGCTTGGATATCCTGTAAAAGAAAACATTCCACATTATTCTGCTCCACAGATTCATCTGTTCTTTTCCACCTCCTGGATCCAAAGATAGTTTACACATCTCTGTTGTGTGAACACAGTCAATTGTATGAGGATGATGCCTCTCTCTGTATTTGCTTGCAAAGGTTCATTATTCATTTGTTGTAACCATAATCTGCAGAAAACCAAAATATATGCATGATAAGGCAGTATTTTTAAAACAGATACAAGGCTGATTAATTTTACTGACATTTTTACTGTTGCTTTCTGTGTGTAGTTATAAAACCATTGTAGTACTATCTGTGAGAAGAGGAGAGACTACTACTGTGAGTATGAGTAGCAAATACAAGCTGCCAGTCTCACTTAGAGCAAGGGGAAGTGACATGGTAAGGAAATTTTACACTGAAGTGTCTAAAATTGTTGCCCTCATCATAACACTGGTGGGAACAACAAACTGGGAAAGGTCAAGAGAAACAGCAGCATAAACAGAGCACTTTGGGAAGTGTTGCCCTTGCTATCAGGCTTGAAAATATAGTCCTGATTATTTTATCTCTGCAAAATATTGGCCATGGTGCTCAATAATAATAAAAAAAGCACATAAATGCACAGCCCTGCTCTTCTCCATAACAGCTTTTATCTGTTGCCAACAAGCTTGCCCATGAGCCACCAGTAAGATCAAATGAGTTTTCTTTGTTAAAAATATCCTGATTGGAAGCTTATTAAAAACACAGAATTGGTTGAATGTTGTGTTAATGTGTGAGTGTGCAACCCATCTTGTGGTGGGTTTTTTGTTCTGAATTAAGGGTGCAGGAGAATTGTGACGTTTTCCTCTCCATTGTGTCTCAGAGAGTGCCATAGGAACTGAAATAAGCTATCCATGCTCTAAGGTGATTCAGAGTAAAAGTGAGGGAGTGAAGAGTCAGAGGTGATGGCTTGGTCAGAATTTAGGCCTTAACACCTTCAAGGAACAGATCTCTCCCAATAAAGTGTATGAGGCACCTTATGGAACATCCATTTGTGTAAAAAAAAGTGCTGATCTGTTGGACTCTAAACCCACTGACTGTGCTCTTCAACTTGCTCCTGTGATAACTTTGTCATTTCCCTGTTTCTGAAAAATACCTAAACCTGGAGAATCCAATCTGGCTGGCACATAATCCTAAACAGCCACATTGGATATGGATTCTGCCTATCAGTTCTCTCTCTGTTTGTCTGGATAAGTTTCATTC
>VZTN01005291.1:11157-85951 GCA_013400515.1 Erpornis zantholeuca | reverse complement strand
ATCTGAGTGGTTTGACCCTAATTTTCCTGGGATGTGACCATGGAACTGAGACATTTACACTGAATTGTGCTAAGCTCTGTGCTGACTGCCCTAGTTTGGTTTTGCCACCACAAATGGGCTGCATCCCATAACATTCCTGACTGGAAAAGGCCCATGGCATTCCCACCCACGTTCCTGAGAGCTGGAGCCTGAACATGAATTATTGGACTGCATAAAACACAGATTAAACCAGCAATTCATGTGATGGGGTGAGCACACAGGAGGGAAACTTCTCTTTTAAGCTCTAAAAATGTTCTCAAGACTTAGGTAAATCTTTGTCACTCTGTCAAGTTTAAACATTAGCTCCTAGATCCCAAAACTTGTTTCTGCCAAATTCCAATTTGCATTTTTTGAGAGGAAAGTTTGAATTTTGGGTTAGTCTTACAGAGGCATGCAAGAGCACACAGCATATCCAGTATATTTACTTTTTAAACACTATAAACTCTTAGTTCTTCCTTCAAGAGCAGATGTTCTATCCCTTCCATGGGTTTTTATTGCCTTCTGTGTACTTTTTGTCTGTGCCAGGAGGGGAAGTTGTAAGAAGAGAAGCTGGACTGAGATCCCAATCAGAGACGATATTCACGCAGGGTTTATAAAGTAGGATAACAACTTCCCTGTTTCCAGTTACTGCCACCACTCTATTGGCTTTATTTTCCTTTAGTGAAGAGCAAACTGCCTTTTTAATAGACCTATTCATTATAACTCAGAAGAATGCTTCTCCCAAGAGCCAATAGTGTGTTCAGAGCCCACTATTTCATATGTGAATTTAGGATGGATGTTTCCTCCCCTCATGCATCCCTTTACATTCATCTACAGTGTGATTTTCCTGCCACTTTGTCACCCTCACCCAACAGCATGACATTGTTGCCACTAAGTTTATTCTACCCTGAGTAAATATTATATTAAGATATGTCATTTAAGAGAAGGTATGTATAGCACTGTTTAACTTTTAAATGCTTAACAGATCAAAATAATGAAAATAAATTGCTCCTAAGTAAAGTATACGAGGAGGCCCATGAATTTTAAACAACTGGCCTCAATTATCCTTCCTCCTGTGGTGCTTCCATTCAGATAAGCCTGCAGCAAAGCACTTGGCCTAAAGATGTTCATATGCTGTGGTCTCTCCATGGAAACAGTCTTAAACCAGAGAAAACAATTCCATTTTTAAAAAGGCTGAATCTCCTTTCCAGTTGGCTCCTGAAATAACTTTGAGCTCAGCCTCACACGTGCTAACTGCAAGTTAACTCGGCAAAGGCTGAGGGAAGTTGTTGGAACCATTTTAAGGAAAATTTGGGGACACTGCTGTGACAATCACTGTGACAATCACTTCAGCTGCCAGCGTGGCCTTAAAGAATGATCTGTTCCTTCAGCACTGCATTTGAACGTGGCAGCCCTTTTGGGAAGCTGGGGATTATGAGCTTTCCTAAACTCACACTGTGGAATCCTGTCACCACTTAACTGTTTATGTTCTTTTCCAGAGGCAGAANATAGGAGAGGCAAAAAAGCACCATTTTGGTTTAGTCATAATTAGGTTGAATATTAAGCTTAACAGAGAGTTTCAGTATCTATTAAAATTAAATATGTATTATGAGTTCCCTTGGAACTGAATACTGATTCATTTTGCTTCATTTCCCCCTCCATAGATCTTGCACAGTAAATTTGCCTTAAGAGAAGGTTGTATTTAAGAAAACAACCCAAATTATTCTGACCAGGGATACCCAGCAAAGTGTATTTTACAGAAATGACAGCTTGATCCAAAAGACTTAAAAAAGTCATTTTTGTTTTGGTGATTTTGGGCAGTGAGTGCTGTTGTGAACAACCTGGTTATTTTAGCAATACACTGGGGGCACACAAAGCCCCCACTGTTCACAGGGTTGGGAACTGGCACAAAAAGATAAGTCAAGACTTTCCTGACTGGATGCCAAATCCTTTTTGAACTGTCTGAAATGCCCAGATTATGTTGATTCCTTATCACCAGGACAAACAACAAATGCTGCACAATTGCCTCACTCACGTTGCCAGGACATGACATCCTTTGGGTAAATTATGTCTCCTTTTGGAATCCAAATTGTTTTTATCCTAATTTTCAAGGTTCTATCTTATTTTAGTCCATTTGTTTCCTCTTTGTTGATGGCCTGTGCTGTGCCAGCTTCCTGCAGGCTGATGTTCCCTTGTGCAGCCATCAGTCTGTTCACCTTTCAGACCCTCTGTGCCCATTAGATCCTCTCTGATCTTGGATGATTCTGTTTTCCTCTCATCCTTAAGCTTTCTTCAAGATTGATGTTTCCATCAGCCTTCCACTGCTGACTCATTCCTGATCTCCTCACTGACCTGCTCCCACAAAATGCAATATGTCAACCTATGAAAATAATTTACTTGAGAGAGAGAATGACCAGGAAAATATATAGATAATTAGATAATCTTATCATTTCTCCTGCTGTTCTGTGTCTGCCAGGTGTTCTCTCCATAAAGCTAAAAGCTACACCCTATTTTTACCTGTGTTATTGCACATATCCAGCCATGGGCCTACAGAACTGAGGATTCATTTTCTCTCTTTTTGGAGATTATCCTTTGTTCACAAGATGCACAGATCCTTTCCTTCCTGACTATTCTGAACATTTTTCAAGTGTTTCTCATCCAAGAGTTTTCAAACTCATCTTTCATCTCCATGACTATTCCTACTCACATGGATTAAATTTTGCCTTGAGATATTTCTTAGCATGGGTCAAAATGGGATTCTGGAATTGATTGGTTTACCAAAGAAAACCTCTATTAAAGCTGAGCACAAGCCTGAGTTTCCTTAACTTCCTATCCTGGCTGCTATAATTTCTTCCTATGCCAAGCTAAGACCTAGCAAATAAAATTCCAAAGGGTTTCTTGGGTTTTGTTACACAAATTTTAGCATCATTTTTGTCCTGGGGGAATATTGCCTCTCTAGTTACTCTGAGATACTTGGAATCTCTCAGGAAAATTAAATCATGTTGCTTCCTGTTTTTCTTCCTTGACTTCTTTTGTGTTCCTATAACCTGAGAGGTCTGGATAAATCTGGAAATGATTGTCAGCCTGAAGGACTTGTTGGACCTGGAATCAGAGAGTTTGTGGTGAAGAGAGAGCACTTCATGTTGTGCTTCTGTTGTCCAGGTGTCCTGGGGACCAAACTGGGGTGAGGTGATGCCATCCTGCCTTCGGAGGTTGGATGGTGGCAAAGGGACTGCAGGATGAGGAAAAGAATTTATCTTCATGGAGGTTTTTTAAGTGGCCAGCAAGTGAAAACCTCTTGTGAGAAGCAGGGTGATAATGGGAGATGGAAGTCAGTAGGTTCAGTTTTTGGATAGTTACTGGAGCTGCTGCTGCAGCCAACTGGAAAGAGAGATTTCAAGTCTGCAGCAGGAGAATGAGCAGGAGATGAGGAGTCAGAGAGACAGAGTGGGAATTGAGGCCCCAAAATGTCCTGTAGTGTCTCTACTCCTAAATAACCTGACCTGTGAGTAGAGCAGGAGGTAAGAAGTAACCTCTACAGCTGGAGCTGCCCTTTGAATTGATATTTCACTTCCCAGGCCAGTGCTTTTCACATGCCCTAAAATTTAAAACAAATTGGAGATATTTCAGAACTGTGAGTATACACAGCCTAATCTGTTTAATTGCTGTCTGACAATATGAAATCAGTTCTGAATGTATACCATTCAGTAAAATAATAATTACCATAGCAACACACACTACATCTGAAACACAGCTCTTCCCTAAAAAACCCAGAAACAGAAAGCCTGAACTCTTCACACAGATCTGAGAGCAATTAGTGAGGTTTCTTCTCTCCTTCCAAATCACTGTACTTGAAAGAGGCCTACAGATGTCGAAAGGTAAATAACAATCAAATGTTGTTTCTCCACTTCGTCCTTAATTAGGGATAAATCAGTGCATTGTATCTTTTATGGCAGAGATTGAATTAATTCTGTGCTCCAAAGAAGTGAGTGCAGTAGGGACAGGATGGCAGCAGGGACACCATCCTGGTGCTTCTCAAGTCCTGCTCCCACTTGACCCAAAGGAAAATACATTTTCTGGGGCCATTTCCCCAAGTTCTTTGTTGCAATTATTCTGCTGCTGGCTCAGAACTGGCAGTGAAGGTGCCCACCAGTGCACATTAGAATCTGAAACTGGATTTCTGGAGATTCAGTGGCTCAAATAGAGAGGTGACAGCATCTTACTGAGGCACTTTCGTGTTCTTAAATATATAAAGCCTTGGCTTTGTGTGTGTTGCTGAAGAATATTGGACAACAGGGTGGCTTTCTGTGAGTATCCTCACAAAATGAGGTAAAATGCTCCAGTTTGAAAAATCACATGAGGTTTCCTTCAGCTGTTTGTTTTTTTCCCCACAATAAAATCCCATTAGATCCTGCTAAGATCCATGTTTCTATTTCTGAGTTTTATTGAAAGAATATTAAGGAATTTGACAGGAATTTGGAGCTAAAGGTATGTGCAAGAGCTTGGAATCAACAAACCAAAGTTAATCCCAGTAATTTAGTGCAGTTCAATCTTTTTCTGTAACTACAATGATAAGACCTCTGTGAATATTGCTTGATTTTTATTTATTTATATACAAATGTATGTGCATGAAGAGTTCAGTGATTTCCCTTAACTGGTACCATTACTGTCAGCCCAGTTCAGGTCCTTGAGTTCAGAGTTCCCAGCCACAAAATGACTTAAAACTTTGGTCTAAGAAAGAATAAACCCCCAGTCTGAGGTGTGTGATTTGTTCCCTTCTGTGGTTTAAAATGACAGAAGTGAGGATGAAGAGACTTTGCCCTGCAGGGAGCAAAAAGCTCCTGAGCTGGGTGAGTGATGGATGGCTGCAGTAAAAATGGTTTGCTTTCCAGAATGAATTTAGAAGTCACTGGGTCCATAATGTGAACTCTGTGGTCTGCTGCCCTTGGGGGATGGTTTGGGGTTTTTTTTAATGTTTTGTTTTGGTGAGAAAAAGAAACTGTTTTCAAAGATTAGCTAATTTAGAGAAGTGCTTATTGGATGTGTGCAGTTGATTCCCTGCCTGTTATTCCATCAGCAGCAGTCATTGCTCAGTAGGTGCAGGCAGGAGGTTTGGTGCCAAAACCACTGAGGATTCACTGAGAATCTGCCCCCTGAATATTTAGAATTGATGACAAACCCTCTCTTGTCTTGTTGATGATATACCTGTGCAGGTGATCATTGCTACAAATTAAAAAATCCATTTTTTTTTTCTTTCTCAAGCAGTGGAGAGATGTTTTCAGTGCAGGCACCTCTGTCCTTCTGTAGGGAAAGGGCCACTTTTGGGTGCTCTTCCCTAAAAGACTCATCCTGATCCTGAACTGACCAGTTCCAGGATACCTGAGCAGTGCAGATTACCCAGGTACATAAGAGCATTATGCCATTAGCAGGACTGATTTGTGCCATTTCATTAAGCATTACCTAATGACATGATGAGAATTTTAAAACCAAAACTTGCTTATATCTGTTCACTTAATTACCATTATTTTTTGATGCAACTTAGGACTGTGCCAGGAAATATATTTAAATTAACTTTTCGTGTGCAAAGCACTATAGACTTCCAGATAATGGAGATTTTTGCATTCTATTCTGCATATTCAGAGTAGCTTCATATAAAACAACCAATTTTTCAAAAAAATGTTCCGAGAACAGAATTATTTCTTTGGATACCTGCTCAAAATATATGAAGTGCAAATACAAATGTGGGAGAGGAGCAGAGAACTATTTTTCTCCAGATAAATACAGAATCCTGTCCTTTTCCACCACTCTATTGCTTACTTAAAACAGAATGTCTGAAATTTTCTGCATTTTCAGCAAACTGCTTCTTTGTGGGTGTGAAAACAACACTTTGATAACTCCATCTGGTTTTTTATTCCTCGTCCTGTTTATTATTTTGTTACAGTGGATTTCAGATTTTATATCTGTGTTTCTCTGGGGAAGAATTTGTAGTTTTCAGTTGCTTGGATGCACAGCATCAACAAAATCTTTTGGAAGGACTTTTTCCGGGAAGCAAGGACATGTTTATATTTGCAGTTGAAATCGTTTCTTTATTCACTTTTCTTTTTCCTAGCCTGTGCTTTCTGGGTTTCCATAACAACAGAAAAACTCTTTCTATAGTGCCTTAGTATTTTTTCAACAAAACATTTGTTTTGTTTCCCCTCTTTTCTCCCTTCTCTCTTTTTTTTTTTTGGATTCATCTCAAAATGCTAATAAATTGGAACCAACAATGGGAAGAACTTCTTTTAGTAAGGAATTCATAGCTCATGATTGCTGCTACCTTCCTGTGATCAAATATGTTTTTTCCAGGGAACATGTCTGCAATCTTCACATTTTCCACATTTATTTTTTCTCCTATTATTCCACAGAAATATATCAGAGCAATCTTCAGCCAGGGAGATCTGGGGAGAGCTCCCAGCACCTCTGGGAGCTCTGACAGGAGAGGATGGCTCAGGACAGAGCCAGGACTGGGATCCTTCCCAGTCAGAGTGGCCAGGAATCAGTGCTGCCCTTCACTGGATGCACCTTTTGGCAATGCTTTCTGATTAAAAAAGCCTTAATTTTATTATTTTTAACCACTCTTGTCAGTTTGAAAGCATTAATTGAATTTTGCCTGTGTGTTTCTATCTCCAGAGAGATTATTTGTGACGTGAAGGATGAAACACTGAGAAATTTCATGGTTTTCCACTGATTTCTTTTTCCCCCCAAGCTATCCTCTATTGTTACTTCTGCTTCAAATTTCTTTAAACCCTAGATTTCTTAAATAGCATTAAATTTATATAGCAACTTTTGATTTCAGCTTGAGGATCACATAGTAATTGGGAACAGAGAGCAATGTCATCTTGAAGTCACTAGGTTAGAATCTTTTTCTTTGGTTTTGATATTAAATAATTCATCTGGAAAAACAGTAGTAAAGAGATTTAGTAATGCTGTGGTGTTACTTTGATCCTGTTGTTTAAAGGGAACTTTTCAGAATTTCAGCACATGGGGGATCAGTGTCACTCACGTGTTTTGAATGCTGAAGATCTGGAAATGAGGAAAATTCAAGGGATTTCTGAAGTGTTGAGGCCTAATTCAAGGTCAGTCACTGTTGGCAGCAACCTTCTCTCTGCAATTCAAACCCTCACAGGGAAGAATTCTTTCCCAATATCCATTCTAAACTTCTCTCTTCCTTTTCTATATATATTTTTTATTTTATAGATAGATATATTTTTATATTTTCTATATATATTTCTATTTTTTTTTCTAATGATTGTGCATAAGCTTTTGGCTTTTAAAACATTCATTAAATCACCAAAATATCAAACCAAATGTATTTATAGTGCCTGAAAGAGTTTTGTATGTGTGGGTACAAACTCAAATACCTGAGCAGATGGCAGCACCTGCAGGGTTACAGATGTTTGGATCCCTCTGTGCAAAACCCAAGTCCTGTTGTGTTTCTAAAGATTGATTGCTGAGAGTTTACTTCCAAAACTCCTTGTAACAGCCACAGTAAATAGAAATAGTAGAAAAGGCCACATTTTTAGGAAGGTTATCCAAGAAGATGTGTGTGGAGGTTACTCCAAAGAAAGACCAGTTCATTTTCTCTCTGTTTTGCTCTCATTTTGTGTGTTAAAGCTGCAAACTACACTGTTAAAGTGTGAGTGTATTTAAGTAATTTGCTTTACAAGATGTGTTAAAAGGTTTTGCTGCATGT
The DNA here is from genome assembly GCA_013400515.1 of Erpornis zantholeuca. Lineage (NCBI taxonomy): Eukaryota > Metazoa > Chordata > Aves > Passeriformes > Timaliidae > Erpornis > Erpornis zantholeuca. The sequence continues at coordinate 78,201 of VZTN01005291.1, read as the reverse complement.
AGATCTTCTTTCACGTGGTGTTGAAATGTTTCTTTCAGCTCCTCAAGATTCAGTGTGGTTGTTGTTGAAGACTTCTCCACCAGGCTTTGGCTCTGATCACTATTCCTTACTCCATTTTATTTTGCACTTTCACTAGGTTCATTAAGTATCTCGAGATGAGGATTTAAAAGATGGGTTGGAGGTCACATCATCCTCTCCAATTTGTAATTATGTCCCTATTATCTCTAAAATCAAGACTGATCTTATTAAGTAAGGAGATTTCCCTCCCACTCCCTTGGGCATGCTAACCTGATTAACACAAGGTCATTCTCCAATTCTTTAAGTTGCTTGAACTACTTGTTTTTTTGCCATATCCCAACAAATAAGTTGCTTTCCACTCCGTGCCCATCCTGTCACATCCCTACCCTTTGCTAGGTCTGTTGGCCTCATATCTTGAAGATCAACAGAGTAATTAGTTGATGAGTGGCCCCTTGGATGAGCCTTCCCATGGATCATGAATCCTGGGACAGAATTTCTCTGCTTTGTCCTGGCTGCATTCCAAGGCAGTTTTATTCTCTCTGTTATTTTCCTTTATTCCCTTACTAACAACAGCAAAGCATCCAGGTGCTCCTCAGCCTGGCAGAGTTCAGATATTAAATTTCAATTGTTTCACATCCCTGCTCTTAATCTTTTTTTAGGGCTTGGTTTGTTCTTTCAAAGAATTGTTGAAAAACTACTGCCTTGGGCTTTTTAGTCTCTACTTTCTGTGCCTCTTCCTGCATTGTGGATAAACCTGCATGGAAATCACTCCTAAGCTCAGCACTGTGTCCAATTCTCCAGCACACAATTTAAACACAGACTCCAGTAGGCCTGAACAAAAGGTCACACTTCAAAGCTTGGAATTCCTGTCCAAGGGACAAACAGCAGCACCAAGCACATTCTTTGAAATTTACTGGGTAATTGAATACTTCTCCCTTCAGGAAGCTCTCCAATAAATTCAGCTTAGAAAGTGTCAACAAAACTATTGTCTGCCACTGGGCTGTAAATCTCCTTGACATCCAAGTCATACTCAGTACTTTTGCAGCAGGAACTCGTACATCTTGATGTGGTGAGCAATCAGCTGGAAGCAAATTATTAAGAAAAATTTTCAGACTGGTTTTGCCTTTTGTGTGGCAAACTGTTGACTTTAAACTGTAGGCGTCTGTCTGAACACGAAGTGTCCTGGGGTGAAGCACTGGCAATTTACCTGTCTCTGCATGAAATTGGTAATTATTGATCAGCACATGCAATAGGAACAGCTCTGTACTGGTTTAGAAGTCGTGTAGGTGTTGAATGCATTTACAGTAATTATGTATTTACAGCTAAATTCAGAAAGAAAAAAGATACAGGACCCTGCTCATAAAATGTCATGCCCTCCTCTCTTTTGTCTGAAAAATAAAGCAAATATTCTCCTAATCCTTGTGCCCCAGGCATAGGTGCAGCTCCTGCCTTGTGTAATGCATATATTGTGTATTTCCAACGTCCCAGCAGAGTCTCTGTGCTATTTCTGTTTGTGATTCCAGTTCATCAGTAACAGGTCTTTTTGGAAACAGCAGGAGGGAATTTTTCAGGAATCCACATAGCCTTTTGTGACTCCTTGTACTCTGAAAGGCTCTGCACCACTGGAGGCTGCTGTGCCTGGGGGTGCAGGGGTGCAGCAGCAGTGCTGGGTAATCAGCATTAGGATATAGCTCATTCTTCCCTAATCCTCAAACAATTCACTCCAGGGATTCGTGCTAATGATCCTATATTCTAAATTATGTGCAATAATAATAAATACATCCTGCACAATATAAAGTGGAGTTTTAAACTAAAATGGCCTTCTCTTAATGCTAACTTGGGTGTTGCCTGTTGTCTGAGTCCCAGATTTCTCTTTCCATTTTACAGATATCTATAATTTGGGGGGCAAGATTACACAAAGCCTAATCCTGCAAGGTGCTGAGAGAGCTCAGTAATTTATGGAGAAATCTGCATGCTCATCACTGACCTGAACTGCTGCTTTTATTGTATGAGAAAGTTTTGTAGAGAAGGATGAGAAAGGTTGGTGTTACATTTTCAATGGCTTTGGGCATCTCAGAATGCTGAATATTCCCAGGTGCCTGACACACCTCGTTCTACAGGAAATTGCAAGTCAGACTCTTGGTCAGTAAATTTTAGTCAAATTTCAAGTACAAAGGTGGCATCTCCTGAGATCAAAGATCTCATTTCTAAGGACTTGTTGTGCCCTTGTTGTTCCAGAGCTCAATCTGGGAGGAGGAGGTGTCTGTGCACGGGGGGAGTGTGAGACTCTCACACTCTCATTTGCTTTTAATCGAATCGTTGCTTAATTTACAGTTTTGCCATGTAATCCATGTTTTATACCAGATTATTCAGCTACTGAGCCTGCTGGGCTCTGACATTTGTCATTATATTAAAAGCTTGTTCAAAGGCAGCAAATAAACCACTTTTTCTTTCACTAAGTGAAATTCAGACAGACAAATCCAGCTGTTGCCTGTAAAAATAGCTACAGATGTCCTCAACAGGAAAAAGGTTTTCATGCGTTGTTATAGCAACAGAAATTCAGGAGAACTTTAAGATTAGATATTGGCTACTTTTTCAAAATTCCCATTTAAAATACCTATCGCAAATAATTTGCTTTTTAAAGAACCACTCAGATTTAATTGGAAGAAATTATGCAGCATAAAATGAATTCCAACTTGCAGGTTATATCTACCACTTTTGGATGATATGAAACATGATCTGTTTTTAATAAGTGGTCCAGTGTCAGCTTGAATATTCTTCATGCTACCTGTGAGGCATTTTTTAGATCTCTTGGTGTGGGACATCTGTTAATTCTACTCTCACTAATTGTTAACACACACACACAGAAAATTGTGTAATCACGTTTTTCACAGAAATAGTTGTGTTGTGGCTGAAAGTCTGGAAATACAATGAGGAATTTATGCAGATATTTGGTTTTTCAAGTCTGGTATTCTGACTTGAAAGCATAAATATTTCTCCTCTGATTAATGGACTTTTTTTAGCAAGTGTCAAATCAGCTCATTCTTTGCTTTGCAGCTGCTTTTGCCTTGAGTCCAATTTATATTCTGGGTGATCCTTTTCCTAAGTTTAGGGATTGACATATGTGGCAGCAAGACTAATATTTCATTAGAAATGTTATCATTCTGAGTGCTGCTTATTTGTAGCACAGTTTGGTTGTGGTTTAGACTTGTGTGTTTGGAAGTTGCTCTTGTTACCTCTCCTAATTTCATAATAATAATCTAAACAATATTTGAATAGAAATCAACATCCCCAATAGTGGAGCTAACCTGGGTGGCAAATCATTATTCTTTTCATGCCTTTAATGCTTCACTTCTCTTGCCCTTCTTTCCTCTCCTTTTAACTGACAATTTCAATATTGAAATTGTAAATTCCTTGGGTCAGGGAGCATTTTCTGCAGGGCTCAGTAGCCACCACTTGAAATTCCAGTGGAATGCAAGAAAAGGCAGCCCAGATCCCAAAACTTCCAACACATATCTGTGTATTCCTGGACTTCTGGGGCATTTTCCATCACCATCATCCCTCGTTCCTGCTTTGCCTTTGCTGCTCCTTTACTCTGTTCAGCATTTGGGAAGTGCTGCTGCACTTGGTGTGCTCCTCATTAGTGTGGAGGTGACAGGGATGGTGTCCTGGAAGTGCTGAGTGACAAAGATGACATCATTGGGATTCTTGTCACACCTGCCAAGCTGCAGAAGGGCTGCAAGGGGCACATGCAGAAGTAAAGAGGGCGAGGAGGCAGCACAGGAAGCAAGTGCTGCTCTGTTATGTTCATACACAGCCCAATTTCTTTGCTGTGACCTTATTTACAGAGCTACCTCAAGAATTTGTGAGAATAATAACCAAAAAAATGGCAAAGTCCTACAGAGAGTTCCAATTAAATATCCAGGTGCTGTGCCATTTGAAATGTCTTTGCTATCATGTCCAAACAAACAATGATCAACAGTCTAATACCTGGAAAATGAATGTATGACACCTAACTGGAGATCATTAAGCACATTTTAGTGCCACTTCAATGTCACATTGCAGCAGCAAGTTTGTGTATTTTCACTGTTTGTTTCTTTTCTTCATTCAGATTTGTTTCCATAAGAGACCTAATCTTATGGAAATTTTTTATGACTAATGAAAGTAATGTTACTCCTTAGGTCATCACCTGAGAGAGCTTAGGTCAGCCTTGTACAGTGTAGGAACATTAAATTGAATCATCTGAGCAAAAATAGATCATCAGAGAGCAGCAGGTGAATCCATTACCAGGAAATCTGCTGCTCTTTCCAGTCTGGACAGGAGAGTAACAATCTCAGCTGAGGAGATATCACAAAGCTGGGAGAGGAGAGAGATGGGGCCATGGGAGAGAAAGGAACACCAGCAATTGATGTGAGAAGAACTGGATATATCCCTTTTAAATAAACTTCTGCATTTAGAAGAAGATAATGCATCCATTCTCCTGATAAAACCAAACCTCATGAACCTCTGACATCATCTGCCATAAAGCAACAATTTATGACAAATAAAATCCATGTGGTCCTGGTTTTCTGACAGTTCCTTGGTGCTGTAGCTGTGTGATGTTTGATTTTATGTAGAAAAAGACATTGAAAATGAAGTATGAGGATCCAGGGCTGTGGTTGTGCCACGTTGTCTTTGCAGACTGGGAGAGCTCCTACTCTTGTGTCTGGATACCTTCAGGAATCAGCAATAGACAACTTTCTTCCAAGAACAGAAATTGCTTCTAGTTCTTCCATTTGAGATATCTGTGTGTGTGTGGTTATCTATGATCAGGGTCATAAAGTAATCCTGGGTGAACTGGGAAACTGTTCCACATGCCTCTGAGTCCAGAGAAGAGCTGGATTTGCAATCAGGCTCCTTTCAGGTAACAGCTTTTTATCTCTGCAGTTTGAGTCCCTTTCTGTGCCATGAGGACATAAAGATGAAGGTAAAAACCTTTTGGAAATCAGTAAAAACTTGTATTTCCTCCTTGCCTTTCATCCTGGGATAATTACCTTTTAAAGCCTTTAGCTTAAAACAATAGAATTAATTATTTTTTATACATACAGCAAGTGGCTAAAAATAGCAACCAGTTTTCCAATTAGTATTGACCATACAGTTAAATAAATAGATGAAATAAATAAATGGGCATGTTGAACTATTAGAAAACAAACAGTTAATGAAAATGGGGAGCACAGAGGAAGGGGATATATAAAACACAGAGTGACTTGACTCCTTAGCCTTATAAATAGCACAGAAATCATGTTACACGGAGTTGCATACGAAATAGAGCAAAAATATGCAAATGCTTGCCTTGAAAAGACCCAAGCATGAAAATAGCTTTCCTTTTCTTCTGTTCCCTCCTATCCAGAATGGCTTTTCTCCAGAATGTTTACTCTCTTCTACGTTGCACATCAAGGCTTTCATGAACAGCATGGATTTTTCTATTTAGATCTGGTTCACATGAGGATAGTCCATCAGAGACTTCCTCCCTGGCATGTAATTAAAACAGTGTCCTACCTGAGAAAGGATCTAATCCTAGCTGAGGGATGGGCCTGATTCTATGGAATCACTCTGCACCTTGGGAAGGAATTTGCAAGATCCAGTTCAGTGTCATATTCTCAGTCAATGACTTTTTGTGTCACTTTTCTCATTCCCTGCATTTATTAGAAATTAATAGTCCAGTTTACAAATACTGGCAAATATTCCCATTAAAAAGAAATCAATAAATAAGCATCAAAATCTACTTCTAATTAAATATTCAATGCAGTTTCAGTTAATGCTGTCATGTTCATTCAGTGGGACCTTGCCCAGTGCTTAATAAACAAATCTAAACAAATGGATGTGGGAGCTTTCAGAGTGAAACTCTCCTGGATTGCCTGCCAAGCTTTCCATTATTCATAATCAAGGTATTTTTTTAATAAGTTGACCTGTTTAATGATAAAAATGCCTTTGAGTATAATTAAATTGAATTCTGTGCTTAAAGTGACCCTCTGATTCATGGGCATTTGCAGCAGAAAGAACAAAAATAAAATGAAATCCTTATTGAAAGGTGCAGTAATTAAGTCTCTCAGTTCTGGTTCTCAGCAGCTGGGATGAGAGCAGGGGATCAGCAGAGGGTGCTGCCACTCTAATGCACCCAAAAATCTGCCTATGTGGGAGATGCTACCCTAAAACAATGATTTAATTTTTTTTTTAATAGGGCAGAGAAGCCTTAAAAGAACTGAAATCATTACAGAGTGATTCTTTACAAAGAGGAGCTGGTTCTTCAGTCCTGCAGCATTTTACAACCATAAATGAGCAGCCCTGAGTGAGAACAACCCCAAAATGTTACATCCAAGATAGATGCCTCGTGGATTTTGCCTTGGCTGAGGGTTGGCTTCTCAGTGGAAGTGTGAGACTCTGGGCCTCAGCAAAAGAAGCCTTTTCCCAGGAAGTCCATCTATTATTGGGTGCCTGTTTTGAATTATTAAGCAGCTAATCAGATTCCAAAGGCATGCCTTTCTATTGCTTTGGATTAAGGGCCTGATTACAATTCCTAATTAGCCACCTCGATTCCCATTGATTTCCCAGAGAGTTAGGCCACACCACTCTCGTTGTGATCCAGCTCCACATTCCGTAGGCAGGAGACACAGGAATGTAGGGCAGGTGCTGGAGGGGGCACACACACCACACTGCACAATGTGACTGCAGGTTACGTTATGAGGTTAATTAATTAAGGACTATGCTCTGGAGATTTGTGTCTCTTGAATTACCCTCCTTCCTTTAAGGAAAAGAGCTAAGGGAAATTTCACATGTTTTTAATAGAATAGAAAAACCATAGAAAATAGGGCTGAAAAGCAGCTCAGGAGGTCATTGAGTCCATGTTTCTACCTCAAGGTAGAACTCACTAAATCTAAACCTCATCCTGGGAGCTCCTTTTCTGACCTTGCCTCAAATCCTGGCAGAGGAGATCCCACAACCTCCTTCTGCAAGGCTATTCCAGCTCTTGGTGATGGCAGCTACAGGTGGAAAGTTTTCCTAGTGCCCTGAACCCCTCCTGTTAATTTTATCTGTCCTGTTTATCCCTTCCTCATTAGCACAGGAAACAATATCCAGTCTTCCTCAGCCTCACTGTTCCATGTGTGAATTATATTGTTCCCTCAATTTATTCATGAGCAACATTTTCTAAACTTTCAATCCTTCTCACCGCTCTCTGATTTGCATTTTTAGAGTTAAAATCTTTCTCACAGCTGAAGTAATTCAGTTGGAGAACAAAACAGCGGAAAATAGCAAAATTATCCTTGAACCTTGCAGGATGGAGCTGCAGCTTGAGGAGTGAGCAACCACAGCCTGTGCAAGGCCTCTCCTCTCCAGGGATAATCTGAGACCCTTGAGCTGGAATTCACTGGAGAGGCTCTGCTGGCGTCATCAGAACGGGACCAGGGGCCCAGCAGTGAACTGGGGCGTGCACTCACTCTTCAGCCATCTGCTGCTTTTTACTGCAGCCTCCAAAGCCTTCATACATTCATCTTACACATTTCTTTTCAAATCTGAATCTTTTTTTAGTTTTGTTCCCCCAAAGGGAAATTAAATTGTAACCAGAAAAAGGACAGGAATGGCTGGAAGAGCTCACCTCGCCCAGGAGTTGTCTGCCTGTGAGGATTGTGGTGCATGTTTGGGTCTTGTTCTGCCACTTTCTCTCTGTCCCTTTGGTAAACTCTTCACCAGGCATTGCTGGGTGTGCTCCTTGCTATTTCCATCCTGGATCTCTTAGAAATTGCTCATGGAATGTTGGGATTTTTGTGCCAAAAAAGCAAATGGATGGTTCTTGTAAATCTCTTCTGCATTTGCCAGGCTGAGAACCTCAGAATCTTCTGGTGAGTGGCTTATGCTTCACCTGGGTCTTATAGAAGAATAATTTCTTATAGAAGAATTATAAGAATTTGAATTTACTGGCCATTATGATGAAAAAATCCTAAATTATTACCTATTCCACTGTATGATGATGTTCTATATCAAGCTGAGTCTAGCAGAAGTCTTAAATAAATTCCACTATCCATTTTGAAAACTGTGTGTAGTTTTGCATTAAATTATATTAACTGCTGAGTGTTGCTGTGATGTGTGTACTGTTCCTTTTAAAAGGGTAAAAATCAAGTTAGCAGGAATGGCATGGAGTCATATTTAAAATTTGTGTGGCAATGATAAAATGGAAGTAAAAGCAAGGTAAAATTATAACTTAGAGTTGGCATATTGTGCATGAACAACCTGTAAATATTGTGCTAATGTTGTGGAGGGGAGTGCAATGAGTGAATTTAAGGATGTACTCTGAAGTTAATTATGAATTTTGCCTGAGACTCAGCACTATGTCTGTCTGCAGCCTGGAGTAATTTCTACTGGAAGACTCAATCCCAAGCATGCAGTGCCATGGACTTACTCTAACAGCATTTTTCTGTCTCAAATTTATGTAAATCCAAGTGTCTCCCTGAGTACTCCCACTTACTGAGGGTTTCATCAGGAAACAACCTCATATTAAATATATGGAGCTGGAAATCTGGGGGATTACTTTCTTTTTTTTTTTTTAATTAGTTGCTGCTTTAGATTTTTAAAAATATGGTATTTCAACAGGCATTTTATTCCAATAGGGAGACTTTGAAGGAAATAGATATAGGGGGTTTGATTGCTCTAATTTCTCCTATTTCCTGACCATTTCACATTCCTTGTCTTTTTCTGCCCCATCACTTCACAAGAATCCCTTTTAGAGGGAAAAGATCTGGCTGGAAGGATGTGCAAGGAAAAGGCTGGGAGGTCTTCTCTGCTAATTGTCATCCTTGGGCAACACAAAGCAGAGCTGGTTTGAATTGTGTGGGCAAGGGCTGGGACGTGGGAGGGTGAAAAGATCCATGGAAAAGACAGAGAGGAGAAACATCCAATTCCTGCTGCCATCTTGCTCCTTTATCAAAGGGGAGCCCAGGATGCAGAATTCTTTTCAGTCCTGACTAAATGTTGTTCTCTGTTTCTTGCTCTTATCAGTCTTCTGCACTATTTTCCTTCAATATATTCCAGAGTGGCTGCAATGGAAGAGAAATCCATTTTAACATGGAGGTAAAATCTATCAGTGTGTCAATCTCCCTCATGAATGGGATGCCCAAGACATTCACAAGATAAGAAAGAGGTCTTTAATTATTGTAGCAGCAAGCAGGCAAATTAATCTCAATAATTCCATTAATTTTTTCCTTTCTTTCTCTCTTGCTCAGGTTTTGCAGATATCAGAACCTGAGCAGTTACTCAGATGTGTCTTATTGTACTTTATTGTTCTTTTCCCAGCAAATTTTTCATGCCTTCTGTTCTTCTCCCTGCTAATTTTTCTTGTTCCCTGCGTCAGAGAAGAGCTTTGATCAGTGAGGTGTTAAAATCAGTAATATTCACTTCTGTTTTTGACTGAGATCACATTTAACTGAACATATGTACTAAAAGAGCCACATATATTCCTTTTTTAGCCTAAATAAAACTTACCATCAAAATGGACATTTTCTTTCTAACAAGATTAGATCTGTATTAAAAAAATGGCTATAAATGCTAATTATTTCTTTCCAGTTTTTCCAGTTTCCTTACCAGGAAGATTGGGGTAATACATTTTGCAGGAGGAAGAATCCTAAAGGAATATCCCTTTGTTCTTTTAAGCCATTCCTGCAGGAAAGTACCAAAGTTCTCCATCAAACATGGAAAAACTTCTTTCCCTCATATGATTGATCCCTGTGAAGATTAATGACATTGTCATAGCTCTTTTAAAAAAAGGGTAGATGTGAGAAATGCAACAACAAATAAATAAAGAAATACTGTGGTCCCTTAAAGGCTACATGAGACCTTAAAAAAACCCCAGGTAATTTACCCTTCTGTGCTGTCTAAATGAAGTTCACCTTTCCCTAATGTGGTGGTGACTCAGAGCTGAAGGCTCAGGAGGAGCTGTGCAATTGTTCTTGACAAGTTCTCCTAAATATCAAGAATTAATATCCAGCTGGAAACAGGAGCCTGGGAAGTTTCCCTAATTGGATTTCTCAGCCCTCCCACCACAGGCTGCCCCCGTGGCTGACAGAGCTTGGTCTGCCTGGGCTCTGAATGGCAGAGTGAGGTCAACTCCACTCTCCTGGGCATCAGTTTTTGGTTTTTTTTGGTGGTTTCTTATGTCTCTATTTTATTGTCCTGAGCATTTCCCTTTGCTGCCATCTCAGCCAGGTGAAAGTAAATCAGTGCTCAGACTCCAGCCTTGCTGAGCTTTATTTGGGAATGAAGTGGTTTTCTCCCTGTCTTTGGTACTTCTAAAAATCAACAAATCAAATGAATGATGGCAGCAAAAATGTGGGATGGCTGATGGTGACATAACCAATCCTGATCAAAAAAGCACATTAAATATTAGAAAACACAAAATTTTGATAAAAATGAGGGTTTTGCCATCAATCCATTATTGTTTTTTAACATCTCTAAGTTCATGGAATCATGAACTTAACCAGATGAGGATTCACTGAACAAAATACAAAAATATTTTATGAGGTAGTGGTAGCTTTGTAAATACCTTGTCCTTCCTCAGCACCTTCTACCTGAGGATTAAAGCATCATTTTCAGGTATTAATAAATTAAATTTCATGGTATTCTTCCAAAGTTTTAAGGCAATAAACCTCTTTGACTCCTAGATGGATGGATGTGCAGGGATTAAATGATTTGCTGGCAGAGGTGTCATTTGTCAGCCCCAGAACTGGGAGCAGTGCTCAGGCTCCTATCACCTTACATCTTCCAATTTACCTCTGCTGGGTTATTATAACTCCAATCTTGCTTTAACACTAACTTCTCCTGTGTTATCTCAGAGCTCAGCTGGTGTTCCTAATCTTTATTTTTTCCCTCACTGTATTATTTTCAATCTAACCCATTGCAGTTGTGTCTCTCATGTCGCCTCCATGCCTCATTAAAAAGCTCACTCAGGCAGGTGCACCACCTGTATTTGGATTTGCAAACTCTCTGCCCTTGAGGAATCTTGCTGCTGCCTGACTGTACTTCTGATAGACCCAATTGTGTGCTATTAGCAGTGTCTCACAGATAAACCCAGCAAAAATAATTCATTGTCATTTCCAGCGTGGATTTTGAATGCTGATTTTTTTTTTTTTTTTACATTTGCTTTGTTGACAGTTAAAAATTCTTGCACTTTTATGGCTCTTCTCAAAACTCTTTCTCAGTAATCTCTGCTCCAGCTAAGAAAACCTACTTGTATTTGATCTTTCCTTGATTGCCTTCTCCTGAATTTGTTCTTTTGTGCTCTTATAATTACTATTTTAATTTACTGCTGCCATTAGTCCAGAACTGCGCCTTGCAAGGCCTATTTGGTTCTTCATTTTTTCAATCATTATTGGATGATTTTATCTACCAATATCATTAACACTGTGTATTTTGGAGACAGAATTGATTGAATTTATTTTCAAAACATTACTTGGCCCAGAGTTTTAATAATTTCTGGGTTAGCTACATGGTTTTTTGTGACCTTTGATGTTCCACCTGCTCTAGGAATCTCCCCTCTTTCTTTTCCCAAGGAATATGTGATGATTGCTCATATTTAAATGCACATATGTGTATATATATATATATAAAAAAATGTATTTCAGCTGCAGATGTTGAGTATTTTCCTTCAAGGCAGTGTCTCAGTATGGTGCTAAAGGATGGTGAGAGAAGGATGATGGAGTCTGATGATGACATATCAAGGCAGACAGTTCTCATTTTTATCCCATCACAAGTGTAGAAAATCAAGGTGATATTCACATTATTCTGGTTAAATTTTAGCCTCAATTTCTGTGTAGAGTCCTGCTGTTCTTTCCAGCATGGTCCATTTCTTGCTGTTTGTTCAAAACAGTTGTGTAATGTTGCTATCCATGGTTAGCAATTTGCTGCTTTTCATCCAAGGTAGCTTGGATGTCACTGCTGGTAGAAGTAATCATTTATTTTTAGATTCTAAATCCTTTGGGAACGCACAAAGCACTGTAGACATAGAAGATAATAATTTGTCTCCAAAGGTTCCTTATTTTTTATTAATGTTTTGATTTCGTATTCTCTGTGTCTGGTATCCCTGCCTCCCTGAATATGTATTACCAGGGTAATTGATAGTGTGGCTCCTGAGGAACTCTCTTAACTGCTGATTAGAGCTGTGACACTGCTCCATTGGAAGCAGCTTTGAGCCTACTCATCACGGGGCTGAGTCAGTCCTCACCAGTGCATTATTTACAATCCACGTTCAGGCAGCTTCAAACAAGTCCTCCTTGTGTTTGAGGAAGATTTCTTCTGATCTCAGTAAATTTCTGCCACATCCTGAATCAACTTCCAGCTAATGTCAGCTCTTTGCATTTGTTTCTCTTCCACAGAGATAAACCCTTAAGTTTTGCACATGATTCCGTGTTCTCTGTGGGTTTGGCTCTGGACAGGATGGACCCAAGGCCTGGCACTGGGCAATGTCCCAGATTTTCCTCCCTTTCCCACTCTTGATGGACTCAGGCTCGTGTTGTCCACAGGCTGTTGTGTGCTGCCTCCTTGCTCAGGGTATTATGTAACAGATCCTTCCTTATATTTAGAGCTTGTCCCTCTTCTGGAGAGATCACAGGTTTGATAATAAGCTTAGGGGAAAAGTTGACAATCTTCTTTGTGGAGGGGGAGAGGGAAAGCAGAGGTGTTGGGTAATTCTTACATGAGCTGCACTGGACTGGGCAGAGTTGTCACCTCTGAAAAGGGTGATTGGAATGTGTGAATCTCCTAGAAAATCAAATGCCACAATTATGACTTAAAGACTTATGGTTATGCTGCATAAACAAAACCCCAAATTTTGATGAGTAGGCAGGATTTGTGTGGGAGAATTTGTTTAGTGTTGGGAAGTCCATGGTAGAGAACCAATGTCCATAATCTGGTGAGATTTGTAATGTCACAGCTATAGATGGTGACAGCTCTGCTTTTCCCATTGACCTTATAACAGTGATTGGAACATATGCACAGATTTGTTTTTAAATGGGGCTGGGAATAATTTTAAGACATGTCTCCCAAGTTTTGAATAACTCCCTGTGCCTTCTAGGACAGGGGAGAGGCCACAGCACTGCAGAGTTTTTTGAAATCCCCACCTTGTTGGGAATCAATCCCTTTGTGAGCAAGAAGAGCTAAATTTAGCTGTGTGCTGCAGGCAGGCTCTGTGTTCCACGGGTTCAGAACCTGCCTGGCCCCATGGAAAGCCAAATTCCTCAGCTTTGGACTCACAGAATCTTCCTCACCTCGGTAACCTCGGAGTGCAGATCCTCAATAAACCTCGGAACTGGGAGAGGAGGGAAGCTGAGCCAAGGGAGGAGGAGCAGGGAAGCACAGAGATCCTGTCCCTGGGGCCTGCCCCTCCCTGGAATGCTGTGGCTCATTCCTGCAGTCTGACATGTCATGGAGCCACTTCCAGAGGCCTTAACAACCTGCCATGGCCTCCATGTGTTATTCCTCCTCTATTTCAGTGTTATTCCTCCTCCATTTCATTACTATTTGGTAGGAGAAAATCTGGTTGGATTTTTACCTCTCCAGATTTTCTTTTCCTTTGCTGTTTTTTTCATTCCTTTTACTCCTTAGAGATTCTACAATTTGCAGCATTTCCTGCTGTAAATAGATCCATATAGGAAGTGGAAGGTGAGCTGTAAAAGGAAACCCATTTGGTTGAAGCTTATGTTGCTACAACTACTCCCCCAGTTCTTCCCCCTGCAGCATCTGAGTGTAAATCTCTCCTTGGCGTTCGTGGGCTCAATTCTCCTTGTGAGTTGACTGTGCAGTGAATTTCCCTCTGGTGCAGTCCCCTGTGATGTCAGCACAAGGTAGGAAAGTCAGATATTCCCACAAATTTCCAGCCAGACACAGCCCAGCAGGGGCACATTATCCCAGCAGCCCATCAGGATGGATACTGGAATTCATCTTTTAAGCTACAAAGAGCATTAAACTCAGCCTCTGTGTGTAACATAATTTGTCAAGTTAATGTCAAGATAATTTCTGTCCCTGTTGTTTTTTGTGTGTTCAATGTTTCATGATGTGGTCTCTTACAAAGGAGTGACAGGGGCAGGGATTGTTGTGCTCCAGCCTGGAATGTGAAGTTGGATTTGCCACTGTAAAATAAATGTAGGTGATATATTTGCATTTTTCCAGCTGAAGGGAGTGGGAATTATAGGCAAAGGGAGAAAAGAAACATTTACATTCAACACTATTTTAAATAATTTACCAGAAGATTTAGATTCATGCTAAATAATATGTAAATAAATAAATTCTGCTTATTTATAATAATTCAGGATTAATCCTAAGTAGCCATTTAACCTGTCCAATGAAATCAAGCTTTGTGCCAGTGCTGTATTGGGTAGAGTCTCTCACCTGCTGTTCATGACTGTGATTATTGAAGATGGATAGCTGGAGGTTTGGCTGCTGCCTCTTTAGGAAATCTTTTATACCAGGATTAGAAACAGAATATTTTACAGCCTGGTGAAAAACATCTAAAGGCTGCCATTGTGTCGTTCAGGCCAGAACAACCCAAAGCCCTAACGTATTTTATCTGCTGTTCTGTTCCTCAACACTATAAATAATTCACATCTGTTGGCTTAACTACTACTGGCAACTGTTGTTTATTAAGAATGACTGAAATAACTATGTAGCTCAGTAGAACAGAATGCATTAGGGACTTTAATGTGAAAGAGAATAGCTAAAACATTTTGATTATCCTTTAAAGAAAAAGCCTAAACCCCTAAACCTGCCATTATCCTTTGCAATTCTGCAAAGGACAAGTGACAGTGGGAATTAAGATGGGATCTTTCTGAGTAACTAAAGGGTTTTTGCTTTAAAAGAGCACTCACCCCAATCACAGAGCCCCTTTTATCCCTCCAGCATCGTGTTCTGTGGGCATCAATGTCAGTAATTGTGAATCTGAGGTTCCAATAAAGTCTTTAATGTGCCCCACTTCATAATCTTTGAATCTGCCTTTAGTTACATGTCTGCCTGTGAAATTATTTTTAAAGGTTCTGCATTGTTTTTTCATGTTTGCTTTAATTTGTGTCTCTTTGCACATCACACACAAGAGCAGCAGGATTTTCTGGGGATCAGTGCACAGAAATTGCTGTTCTCTTGCTCCATCCCCACTTTAGGCTCAATTAATAATATCTGGCACTTCATCATTGGCTTTGAAATTGCTTTCCAGAGGTCAATAGCATTGTCCCTATTTTGCAGACACAAAATTCCATGCTGGGAAGGGCTGACATCAGGCATGGGTACAGCACAAACACAGAGTGTTCCTGCACGGAATTACATCCCGAGATGTATCACTGCAGAGCACCAGGATGCTTTTGCAAGTCAACTGATTATAAATGGGGCATTTAGAATAAATTTTTTATCACCAAAAAGAGTTGACATCCAGGGTTTGGATGAGTAATTATCTAATCTTACATCTGGCATAAACACCCAAGCCATTTGTGTGATGAAATGCATTGCACAGGAGTGAGAAGGCAGCGAGGGAACATTCGCTGCTGACTCAGTGGCCATAAATCTTCCTGGGTGTGTTTTGCCTTATATTTGATATTTGTTCAATGGGTTGAAAGAAGTTAAGTGATCAAATGTCATTTGGAAATCCTGGCCTTCAGCTTTTATTTTTTTCTCAGTTCCATGATGACAAATGTTACAACAGGAGCACGGAGATTTGGGGCCTGGCTCTGTGGGGTGAGAGCTGAGCATTTGAACAGCAAGCATCTTCACCCTTTTTAAAAAGTCATTTTACATTTGTTTGCCTTAATGATGATCTGCAGGAGAGAGCAGGGGATGTGTTGCTGTGGAGCATTTTATTTCATTTATTCAAAATTAAGTCATTAGCTATAGCAGCAACATGCATTTTTCTTTTTGACAGAGGACTTGGGAATGTTAATCTGATCTCTAATAAAACAGAGACTCTGCATTAGGGAATTCTTATTTAACTTGTATTTCTGGACACATGAGATCTGTATGGAAAATCCTTCCCACTTAAGGAAAGTATCAATGGAAATTTATTTATAACAGGGAGAAAAAATCAGGGCATTAATCACTGATAAGTAAATGATGTGCCTGAACTCTTCTGCAAGTTTGTCATTAATATTTTATAGCAAGGAGAGAAATCATCAAAAACACCAGCTAGGACATAAAATACATGAAATAATAAGAATATATATAAGCACCTTCAGAGTGAGCTTGGACACTCTCATTGATTTTAGACAGCATCTCATTCTGGCTTGACAAAATGCAGAATTCATAAATTAAATCTGATGTATACAGTGTATGCTTTTATGCTGATGTTGGCACACTTTCAGATGTAAAATTAAATTACTTTTTCCAATAAGGCAGCATAGATTGAAGCATGGATTCCTTTCTTTGCTAATGGAACCAGGAGAAAGATATTGAATTATGCTGACTTTCGAACTGACTGAGCACCAAAGAGAGAAAAATCAATGACATTTTTAATGTCCTGTGGAGCTTTAAACAGGCCTTGCCCTGGCAGGGAAACTCAGTGTGAGGCAGATGCTGTTGACATTGGGTTTCCAGTGAAGAAATTTGCTTCTCCAGGGAAGCAGCACCTGGCACTGCTGTGGTTTTGTCCCCATTCCATTCACAGCAGTGCCAAGTGGGCACTGAGTGAGTTTTGGAGGACTCTGGACAAGCTCACACCCTGAGCAGAGAATGTGCTGGGTAAACATGCAGGATAATCCTTGTAAAACAACAACAAAATCCAGAAGGATCTTTCCTCTCACTATAAACCCCTGAAAGTCACATGAGTGGGTAATACCAATAAATTACCTTTATTGTGATGAATTAATGATAGGGTAAACACAGATTTATTTTCACTGTGCTTTTGCATTTGCAAAGCTGAATACAAAAGATCTAAGCTGGACAATCAATGCCCATCAAATAAATGGCTTGCTGGGGTTTTTTATATTTTATAATAATATTTTTACCATTTTGTAAAGGGCATTTCATAGCAGCAATTAAAATTTTATTAGAAAACTATGCCAATCCCTCAGAATCTTGCTCCTCTGAAAATATTCTGATTTAGATGGGGGAGAGTCTGTATAGATATATCCCCAACATCTTGGTGTTATACCAGAGGTTTATGGATTGTGGTCCATTTTTCTCTGCATTCCTTCAAATGCCAGGTTTCCCTTCCTTTTAATAACAAATTGATATAATCTGGCTGTGAAGTGCTGGGATATGATTTTCGACAGCAAACTTTGTATCTTCAGCTCTTTGCTGTAATGAAGAAAACCATCCCACAGTCACTCCTGGGAATTCAATTTCTTGCAGTTATTTGGCTTCCAGCTCCTGGCAGGTCCATGCTGGGTTTTTCAGGGTTGTTGGTGTTACAGGAGGTGATTTCTGTCATTTTAAAAGCAGCCACGGCATCATCCCTAGAGTTTGGAATATAAGCAACCTCAGAACTGCCATGCTGTGAGGATGAGTGAGAGAAATAATAGAATTTGGTTTCAAAGATAATGCCCAGGCAATCTATGCAGCCAGGAGCTGGGAAAGGCTGGTTTGTGTGGTTTGGACTCTTCACAGCTCACCCCTGTGGTGTCAATGGTGTTTTATTGACAGTCATTAAATCACAAATGCTTATGAGTGCTTTGTGGGCAGCAAGCATTTTTATTTTAGATCCACGCTGCCCCTCATGACATTATACCTCATCAAAGAGACAAAGGTGACCTTTTTATTTTGTCTTGCTCACATTTTGGTGGCTTTATGTACTGTTCTGTTCACCCTCTGGAGAAGGAAATACTGACTTGCTACGCAGCAGGAAATGCATCAGAGGTCTGAGCCTAATTCATGTGTTGAGAGCAGTGTGTTAAAAGCCAAGGGTTTTCCCTGGTGAAGCATCTTAATCCAGCTGTGGCAGAGATTTTCTGATGAGCAGTGCACCTCTGCTTTGGTTATTTTTTACCATCCAGTTAAGGCAGACTTAACTACAGGAACATATCTCTATAAAATCGGCCTAGAAAATGTCAGTGAGCAGAATGCAGAAGGTTAAATATTTGGTAAATGCAGTGTCTGCATAGACATGGCCATGATAAATGTATCTGAAAATGTGTCTTTTTGCAACGCTTGTGTATTATATTTCTGTTCCTTACAACTGTCAGCACAAGGACAGGATCGCAGGGGATGTGAGCAGGCAGCTGTCTCTGGGAAGCCTATAGATAGCAGCTTCCTTGGGTAGCACGTTTGCAGCTCCTTCAAACAGATTTATCAAGCATCTTTACTGTCTCACCACTGCCAGCTCAAATGACTTCTCAAGGAGCTTTGGTTATGCAAGCTTTTAAAAGGTGCATTGTTTTTTCTGTTTGTTTCTTTGTGTGTGTGTGTGTTGTGTGTGTGCCAGGTTTTTTTTTAGTAACTCGCTGCAGCAGATAAAATCTAGTGCAGGGTTTCACCATGTGTTAAGGGAAAAAAATATAATACTCCATTTGTCCACCGTGACCAGGCTTTAAATAAGCATCCAAACTTCCAGCAGCTGTGCAGAGCAGCAGAACAGCACAGGTCAGAGAGCTGCTCTGGGAGTGAGGAGAGGACAACCTGCAGAGACGGGAGCTGGAAATAGCATCTGCTTGGCAGAGCCAGAGGATACATCCATAATCATTCTGGGGTCTTGGAATGCTTCACAGAATATTCCCCTCTGAGTCCTGGGTGACCTGGAGGAGTTTGGAGACGAACAGAAGCTCCTCAGCTGCCTCCAAGTCCCTCTGGATGGCCACGGAAACAGGAGGTGGAGGAAGGGAGAGCTGGGGAAACAGCCAAAGGAGCTTCCCAAAGAATTTCTCTGCTCGTTACTGCTGCACTTCACAGCATGGGAACTCTCAATAATAAAGACTTTAAAGGCTTCTTCAAAGAGCTTCCAGGCTGTATCCGAAGCTCCATCTGGAAGAAGTCTCATGAGACTTTGGAATGTTTTGTAAATACAGGCAGGGGACAAATAAGGTTTTTCTTAAATTGAATCTGGCAAAAGTTCCTTTCTGACAAGAGCTTGCAACAGGGCCACATGAGCAGGAGTGTTTCCCAAACTGCATCCCTGGTGGAAAGCCTTTTGGAAAGGGTGCAGTTAACTTGTCATCCCTACAAAGTCTTTTACTAACAGTAAATTATAGGCCTTTGGGGAATGTGCTGTACTTGGTTCTTTTCAGGTCATGTTCTTGGTCTTGGATTGCTGTGTGAAACCAAATATGCTGCTTTATCCTGTTTGCCTGTGGATTTGCTTTGTGTTCAGCAGATTGAATAGCATTTCTTTTTAAATCATTCCTCATTCTAACTAAAACAATTGCTGTTCTGTGGTGTCAGGGGATTCCTGAGGTAACAGGAACACTGTACATTTTGTGATTTACTGCCCATTTTGCCCCTTGAAAGCCCCAGTTCGTTTTGGTCCATTTTCCCTGCTTTGTTTGGGTTAGTGATGCCTCATCAGCTACCCCAGACCGTGACAGGCTTTGGGATTTTCAGCACTGGTGGCCCTCATTGTGGATTTTAGGCAGGGGCTGCAGCATCATTTTCTCATCAGCAGTGCTAATGCTCCAGAACTACAAGTTTTAAGAATTTGAGGTCTCTCTTTGCTGGTTTTCCCCTTTCCTGCAGCTGTTGATGACACTGTGAGTTATCTGGAGCTGTTGTTTGCCTGTGTGTTCCACTTAGCACTTCTGGCAGTGGATGAGAAAAGACTGAGAAAAAACTAGGAAAGCTATCAAAAGTATGATAGTATAAATCTTCTATGGAATGAAAATATCTCCCACTCTCATCTTGGTATTTTTCCCTTCAGTTGGGCTCTTATCGAGAAATTCCAGAATACTTCACAAACACAGATTTAATCCTTCTACAGCCTTCCTCCTCCTCCTCCTCCTCTCCCCGAGGAAATGACATTCTCCTCCCTTGTTTGCAGATGAGGAATGAAGGTCTGAGTGGTGAAGAGACTCGTCCAAGGTCAGCTGCTGAGTTAGTGGCACAGCTATGAATAGACAAAGGCATTTTAGCTCTCAGCTCTCTGCTAAACAAGACCGTGCCCTCCCAGTTTCAATTTGTCAAATTTCATCTAATAACTAACTAATTTATTAGATTTCATCTAATAAACTAATAACATTTGAGCATCTAAAATGTGGCAGAAGAATTACTTTTCAGCAGCCAGCAGGTAATCCCAGGGTGGAAGCTCCTCCTTGTCCCCATGGATCCTGGTGCTACCTTTTGGGCTTTGTGAGGAGAAGGGAGAACTGCCTTCCTTGGATTGCTGTTTTGTGGGATGCTGCAGCTGCTCACCTGAGTGCTCAGTTTGGTGATGAAAACAGAGATCCCAGAGCTGACTCTTCATTTGTCTTGGTGTAGCAGTAATGAAGTGTCCTTAGAGCAGTTTGCCTTCAACAGCTATTTTAAACCTCCAGTGCAATCTGCTGTTCCTTGAAGGGAAAGAGTAATTCAACTAACAGTGCTCTGAGGAGCCAAGTGAGAGAAGTAAATGTTGAGTGGTGCTAATCAGGAAGAGGAAGTCATCTGTCTGCGTGTGGTCACTTCCCTGCTCACATGGCACAGCTCTGGAACAGCTACTTAAGGAGCTTTGTGATCAACAAATGTCAAGGGCAATTAATTCTTCGGCCAGCAGCTGTTATTATTAGGACAAAGAGTGGCCAGACATAGAAGGAAAGCATTCAGCTGATTTATTTTCTCTACCTTTCTCCTCGAAATTGATCAGTTGCTCAAACCCCCGTGGTGAATTCCCATGCAATAAGAATTTTAAATTTGCCATCTCCTTTTTTTTTTTTTCGGTAGGAGAGTTTGTATTAGATTTAGAGTACAGAGGAACAGCTCAGGGAAAGCGTTTAGAAAGTCCTCCCCACTTTAATGCTATCAGGATGGAGAGGAGTTGTGTGTTAAGCTGGTAACATAATAATATGTGGGCTGAGTTAAACCCACCTCAGACTGGTTTTTTTCAAACTTAATTGATGGAAGCAGAGCACTTTTAGGCTTGATTTAATACCTTCCCAGAGTTATTCCAGGATTGCTGCAATGCAACGGTGGGTGTTCTAAACACACCTACGCTGCCAGAGAATCAGGAAGGATGTACTTAAAATCCTCTAATTTATCTAATAACATCTTTAGCAGCTTTTTGTGTAGGTTTAGCATTGTAATGGAAATGCACTCCGGCTGGATAAAGAGCTGCTGTGTGGAGCTGCTGGCTCCGGCTGTGAGGACACGTGAATAGCGCTTGGAGCTGGGGGGGGAATACTCTGACCTGCTACACCCCCTGGAAATGCACCTTTTGGTTGTGCCATTGCTCACTGCAGCTAAAATAATATCACACATTTCAGATCCAGGTGTTCATGGCTCTGGGTATGCCCAGACATTGCTGTGCCCCCTCCCAGGCCCAGGCAGAGCAGAGGTTTCCTCTGTTAGGGATATTTTTTTCTCTGCTGTTTAGATCCCGAGGCTCTATTTTAGCCACTGTCGTTGCCCCAGTTCTTATCCAGGTTCCCTCTTTGCCCATCACTGGATGTTCCTCAGGGGTTGTTTATAAATGACACAAAACAAGTTTGGTTTTCTAAGGAGTTTCAGTGCTGAGCTGCTCAGGGGAAGCCTTGGACTGGAAACAAGCTCAGATTCCTGCGGGTGCCCTGCTGGTAACTGCTGGCATAATTACTCTATCCCGGGCATTGCAATGTCTCCCTTTTTGGGGGGTGGATCTCATGTAACATGAGCAGAACCAGCATCACTGCATGAAAAAGCGCTTTTTTGAGCTCAATAAAGACAGAAAAGGCAGAAAATGAGCTCCTCCACGTGCCAGAAGCAAGGGATGCCGCGGTGTGTTTTCCTCAGGCTGATCGCTCCTGGAGCAGGAACTGGCGGATGTAAACAGGATCAGGGTTAGCTGATCTCTCCCAGCAGCGGAGCTCCCTGGAGATGCTGCGGGAGCACAATGCCCGGCTGCGAATTCCAGGGAAAACCTTAGCACGGGGCCGTAAGGAGGTGCGAGTGGCTCTGTGCGACTTCAAGGGTCACAACTTGTCTCTACACAATGTTGGACAAAGCAATTTATTGCTAATCTTATCCTTCAATTATTTATCGATACGTTAGAAGAAATAGGTTAAGGAAGTGCTTGTGTTCCCTGCCTGTTCCCTGGATTTCTGACATGGAATTCTGCTGTTGATGGGCAGTTTCTGGGCTGAAATTGGCTCCGTGTCTCTCTGTGACCCTGTGGCAGTAGAATGTCTTGGGAAAGACATTGTTACCCCAATAATATCTGTGGAAATTGGAAGTTTCAGGCTGTGTGAGCAGGAGACACCTGGAGAAGTTTAGGCTGACCAATGGGAAATGCAAAGTCATACATAAATTAAGAGGTATTAAATTCCTATTGAATGAAAGAATGTACATTAAAGTGGCCTCGGTTTGCTATAGATTAATTAACCTTGGGGGATACCAGGTTTAATTAAACTACAGTGAGTTAAAGCCACTTCACTCTGCATAGAAATCATTCCTGAGGGAGCTTTTTAACCTTAGGCACATCAGCTCCCTATGGGTTAAATTTAACTTTCAGTGCCCCTTGGAGAGGCTTTGGACACTTTGAAATCTGGTGAATTCTGGAATCCTGGCTCCAATTTTTAGGAGAAACTGGACTTAACTTGAGTTAAAAGTGTATCATACATATGTAAAAAATGTACAGTCACATGACAGACTCTGGAGGGTTCAAGTCTAAGGTTTGAAAAGAATTTAAATAGAGGTTATGAACTGAAACATTAAAACTTAAGAAATGGGGAACATAGGAGTGAAAGAGGGCAACTAAAATCCATCAGAGACTCTGAGGCCTTGCTGCAAGGTTGCGGTGCTGTCTGGCCAAGAACAACCTTGGTGAAAAATACCTTTATCTTACCTTGCTGAATCACACTAAAACATCTTTTTGTGTGTTTCTCTTTTTCTTTTCCAGTAATTGCCCTTCATTCCTGGCCTCTGCTTTAGCCAGAGCAACTTCAGATGAAGTCCTGCAGAGTGACCTCTCGGCACATTTCCTGCCCAAGCACGTGGACAACGCCGATGGCATCATCCGTAAGTGGCACCTGAGGGAACCTGCACTGCATTTCTGCTACAGGAACATCCCACACTGATGGAAAAAGCTTAATGGAGAGCTCTCCACCACTCCTGATAGGGCTGGAGGTCTAATTTCTCAGTCAAAGCTTTCTCAGCTTTGGAATGACTCTTTTAAGTGCAGCTCTATCTGATGGCCCTGAATCTCTCTCTCTCAGCACTTTATACAATGTGGTTCTGCTGGCAAGTGCCAGTTGTCCTCCCTCATCCTTGGAGCAAAGTCAAATATATGTGGGAAGAGATAATTTAATTCTGAATTATTTCAGTCAGTGTGGTTTTTACTATGGCTTGTAAGTTTTTTATATGGTTTTAGCAAAAGGTAGTATAAAGAGATTTCGTGATTAAAAGGAAGAAAATTCCTTTTCCTCATTTATCTGTGTTGGCTGACAAGATTTTTGCAGCATCCAGCTCAAGGTCATGCACCCTAAATCATTTCAGGAGCCTGCTGGCCTAAATAGCCCCTTGAAAATTGGCTGGGTTGTTCATTACAACAAAGACCAATGTTTCTCACATATATTGACAAGAAGTCTGTCATTTGATCTCGAAAATAGAGTCCCCAAACCACTTTGTCCACTCCCTCTTTTTTTGATTAAAAAAACCCTGTAAATTATTCTGGGGATAAGGAGGATCTATAAATCTGGCTCTTCAAAAAGTGAGGTTCTGCTGTATTCCCCAGAGGCCCTTGGAAACCTCAGAAGCAGAAAAACATGCTCTGGGCTCCCTTTCTGTAGGTATTGCTGCCTCCTCCTGCTGAGCAGGTAAATGGAATAGATTTGTCATTGTTCTAGCTGAGCAGCCTTCATTAATTTCAAATTGAGATCTCTGAAACTTGCATAAATATTTGACAGTCTCCAAGGAAATGTTGACTAAGCCTCCACACAGAATATCTACAGAATTGAACAAAAAAAATGGAAGAAAGAAAGGAAAAAACCCATCATAAAACCCCCACACCTACAGAAATTGCCATTTAAATATATCTAAGTGTGTAAGACACAGATGCAAACATAGATTGAGATGGGAGCAGGCTGGAGCAGGCACTAAGAATAGGACTCCAGATGCAGTTTGTTGAGGTGAATTGTCATAATGAGGGTACTTGGAAATAAAATATCCCTTTGCTGATGCAATGTGAAGTGTTAAATTGTGAGGGTTTAGGGGGAGAGGAAGAGAGAGAACATCTTCTGGCCTCTAGTAAAGCAACAGTTTCATACAAACCCTGCAATTTCAAATAATCTAAGTGATAATTTTCCAAAAGAGAACATCAGCTCAAGTGTCATAGAATGACAGAGTCACAGAGTGGTTTGGGACATTAAAGCTCATCCAGTGCCACCCCTGCCATGGGTAGGGACACCTCCCACTGTCCCAGGCTGCTCCAAGCCCTGTCCAACCTGGCCTTGGGCACTGCCAGGGATCCAGAGGCCCCCACAGCTGCTCTGGGCACCCTGTGCTCCATCACTGCTTCATCAGCCACAGGTGCAAGGTTTGGCCTCAAAAACCAAACCAAAACTGGGAGGAGCAGCAGCTCCATCCTAGAGAACTTTCCCAGGGGATCCCCTCGAGAAACCTGGGGTGGGTGCTGAGAGCAGAGCTGCCCTCAGTGGTACCACACAGGGAGAGGTTCCTGCTTTGGAAGAAAGCAGAGGAAAGTGTGAAGAGGCAGGTGGTGAAAATGAGATTTCTACCTCTTGAAGTTTGATGCTCAGAGTTCACCGTGCCCTGATGCTGTTTGAGCTGCTGCAGAATGTGAAACCAAGGTGATTTTAGCTGGCTGGCTTTAATATCCAGTTCTATGTCAGGTTTTTTTATGAACCCAGAAAGATTTTTACTCTGTGTAATACAAGGAGACATTTACCTGATTTGCCTCAAGTTTGAATTTGCTGGAAGATAAAAAAAAAAGCTATTTCAAATTTCCTTAGCGGCACATTTCACTCTGAGAATTGCAACGTGACAAATCATGTCCTGTACTTAGGAGTGGTAAAAGCAGTGCTTGGTGTGCAGGTGGAAAGGAAATGAGAAGCTCCTTGACAGAAGAATGCAAATCTCAGAAGAAGGAGAACTGGTTGGAGTCCACAAATATAGGATTGCAAGAATAGGGGTCTGTTGTATTTGGGGTGACCCTGTGTCTTTGAATAGCTGAGTCACAGGCCACAACTCTTCCAGCTGTCCTGGAGAGGAGCAAGAGATTTTCCATGAGAACTGAATGATGTTGGATTTCTTTTTTTTTGAAAGGTCAGGCTAAGGACATTTAGGTTTGGGGTTTTTTTTGTGGAGGAAGAGAATCACATGGAAGTTTGCCATTGTTAAGGAACCACCAAAGATTCTGGACAGCAGGCCCGTGTGGCCTGGTGGAGGAGATGCCATAAAGCAAATCATAAAGTCCCATTACCCAGTTGTTCCAGGTTCTAGAAGATGGATCCTAGAGATCTCCAAAGAGATCTAGAGTTCTTGATTAAGGAAAACCTTGGCCATTGGTTCTGACCCCTGTTGTCACACCGTCCATGTTTTCAACACAGCTCATAAAATATGGCACCACAAAGCAGGATCTGCTTCCTGGTATTCTTCCTATCCTGGTTCTGCCCTGTCGTCTTCGGGAACAACAGTGCCTGAGCTGGATTTCCCACTCACTGTGGTGCAGCTCAGCATTACTTCCAACCTTGGGGATTTGGGAGCAGCAGGAGGGAAATGAAATTCTCCGTGACACAAGCGCAGTGACAGCTGAGTCAGCTCCGGCTCAGCACGGCAACATTAACAATTGATGAGTAATTTCCAGCTGTGAGGGGGTGGCTTTTATTGTGGTATTTTATTATTCTCCTGTTTTAACCTCACGAGCAGATGCTGATGATGCTGACACCACACAGGGTGCCCTGGGAAGGGTGTTGGGATCTCAGCAGGGCCACTGGGTTCAGTGCCATCCTCCTGCAGAGGTGCCACAGCCACGCGGCTCTGACATGTGCCCACTTCCCTTCACCTCTGCCCGCTGTGGAGAAATGGGAGAGCAAAACCTGTGGGCTTTCCTCTGGGAAATACAACTTGGACACATCAGGCTGGACGTGTTCCCTCTGTAAATATGTTACCCAAAGAGATTTCTGGTGGCACCAGGGAGAGCAGTACAGGAGGGGGGAGGAACCCCCACGCTGTGGCACTGATGGGATGACCCAGTGGTTTCATTTCCACCCCTCAGTTTTTAAGCTGTGTGATCGAGGAGCCAAGACTCCCTCTGGTTATTTATCCAGTGTA
Source organism: Erpornis zantholeuca (assembly GCA_013400515.1). Classification (NCBI taxonomy): domain Eukaryota; kingdom Metazoa; phylum Chordata; class Aves; order Passeriformes; family Timaliidae; genus Erpornis; species Erpornis zantholeuca. The sequence goes on along the minus strand of VZTN01005291.1, from coordinate 51,801 downwards.
TTTCCAGCTTAATGCCTCTTGATCAAACCAACTCATAATCAACAGAGCTGGGACAGTATCTTGCTCCTGAGGCTCTTGGCCCCCTGGTCCCTGTAGAGCTAGGACAGAAATTAGTAAATGCTGCTTTTAGGCTCCTCACAGAATTCCTGTGAACCAAGAGATGCTGTAGCCCTCCCCTCTCCTCCCTGCATGTGAGCCCCTCCTCCTCCAGCAGTGATTGGCACTCCTGGGTTGCTGCTGTGTAGCTTTGAAGATCCCTGACTTTGGTGAGCGATCATGAACAAAGAGATTTGGATGTGTTCAGCTCTGATGCTGCCTTCCTGTTTTCCTCTCCTGAATTTCAGAACAAATGTCAAGTGCCTGAGTTTTCATGTTTTAAAATGACAGTTTCTCACGAGTGACAGTTCAGCATTTTCTTGAATTTGAGGCCTTTATGGTTTTCTCATTTGCTCATGCAGATTTCTCTGACACACCATTGCCAGGAATACAGGAATAACAGGAAATCTGGAAATAGCTAAGAAGGCACCTGTGCACTGCTGAAAGTGCACAAAGCATCTTAAAATGTCTCTACTAATTTCTGCAGATTATTTCCACTGTCTTGCCTCAGCTCTGCAGTGAAATGGTGTTTAGAATAGAGAATTTGGTCCAAACCCTGTGTGTCATTGTTATGGAGGGTGGGTTTTGTAGGTGACACCCTGTGCCATGACAAAGTCCCTGTCAGGGCCACGTGAGGGATCCAACTCTTTTTGTGCCTTTCATTTTCTCTGCTGCTGCAAATGAGTTCCCCAAAGGCTCGGGAAAATGTTTAAGTTAAAAAGACAAACAAACAATGAGCTGCTTACTGATGAATGCTGATTATGGTGAGTTTGGCTTCCTCTTTTCATGCATCAGAGCCCAGAATTTCCCTGCTGACATCAAGGCTAAAATGGGTTTGTTTCATCTTTATAATATATGCAAGGGAGAAAACTCTGACTTAACAACACTCTCAAGGCTTTCACTTGTGCTTTGTGCCTTCCCCAGAGATGGAGACAGTGAAGTTGGCTCGTTTAGTTTACAGCAAACTGCACGAGATCTGCAGCAATTGGGTGAAAGATTTCCCTCTGCAGCCCAAGCCCCACCGCTACTATGAGACCTCCATCCACGCCATCAAGAACATGCGCAGGAAGATGGAGGACAAGCATGTCTGCATCCCTGACTTCAACATGCTCTTCAACCTGGAGGTAAACACAGAGCACGGGGGGGACACAGGTTCTAGGATCAGTGGTTTCCATTCTGGGAAGGCAGGCAGTTTTCCTCTGAGGAAGTGAAAGGTGATGGAGCTGATGAGTTGGTGTTGGACACCTCACAGTTCATCTCTGAAGCCTAGGGGTGGGTCTGCTCTGCTTTTCAACCCTTCCTCTTGGGAGGAAGAAGACAAAAGCAAAAATAAGGAAAGAAAGTAAAAAAAAACCTGAACCAAACCCAAAACTTAGAGGAGTGTGAGGTGCAGCTCACACACAGTTCTAGCAAGGTGAGTAGTTTGGTGGAACTGGGGCCTGTCTTCCCTCCATTAATCTCTTGCTGTGGCCATTGGTGAGACACTCATTCTTGATCTCCCTTGAGATATAAAACTGGACACTGAGAAATGGAAAGTAAAAGCAAGTGGCAAGAATTTTACCTTAAGGATCAAATTGCTGCATAATTGCTTCTTTATTACACCCTGTCACTTTAATAACCATCTTCTGCTCCATCCACATTCTTACCTTTAAATGATATTAATGCAAACAGAGGCAGATGTTTCCTTTGCCTGTCAATTGTCAGCTTTCTTATTCCAATTTGTGTCGGAGCCCATTACCTAAAAATTACAATGTGCAAATATTCCAGTCACTGAGCTGGCTGTCAAGGTTGAATTGGCTCTGTCAGTGGGTTGGTGGTGTGTGTGTGAATAGGCACAGGAGTTTCTGTCTCCTGGTACCACGTTGTTTCTCTGCACAGAGAAGGGGAAGCTGAGAAAACTGCCTTGAAGATGAGTGAGTTTGCTGTATTTGATTTGTGAATGTAATCACAATTTTCTGATGAGAGAGCACATGCAGTTCTTTTAAAACACAGGCATCTAAGATGATATGTTTTAGATTTAAGAAAAAAGAAGAGTGAAAGCAGAGGCTGGCTTCACATTTTAACTGTACTGGCATTTTATCCCTGGTGGATTCCAATCATGATGTAGACTTCATGCAAACTGTATTGGATGTTCTTCTCTCTCTGTGGTTTTTGCAGTCACAAAATCTCCTGCACAGTTTGATGAGAATGGCACTTCTTATTTGAGTTGTGTGACTGAGCTGTAACAAATGGGACCTAAGGAGCACTGAGAGCACTACACAGGGGATTCTGGCAGGGCATCTCTTGCACTTGCAGGTAGAATTCAACAACAAGGTGGAAATTTCCCATTGATGCAAGTGCAGGTGGTCAGGGCAGTTTGCTTTTCCAGAGGAGACTCTGTGTCTAATTGCAATTTAATGATGACACCACAAATCCCAAGTTCAAAGGTTTAAGACAATCCAATGAGCTGCTTGCATTGCTTTCCCCTGAGTTTTTTCCTCCCTGTGTTTCCACTGGCAGGACCAAGAAGAACAAGCTTATTTTGCTGTGTTTGATGGTCATGGAGGGGTGGATGCTGCCATCTATGCCTCCATCCACCTGCACGTGAACATGGTCCACCAGGAGATGTTCCAGCACGACCCAGCCGAGGCTCTGTGCCGAGCCTTCCGCGTGACCGACGAGCGCTTTGTGCAGAAGGCAGCCAGGGAGGTGAGAGGCTCCAAAAGCATGAACCTGTCAATTCTGCCTCTGTCAGAGGCGTGCTCCAAGCACAGGAGAGTTGGCACAGAGCTGTCCATGCACTGGTCCCCACTGGTGGCTTCACACCCCTTAAAAATGTCAGCTCCAGGCTCTCACAGCATCCAGCTCTAAAGGATGCTGCTGCCATTGCCATGCTCAGTCCTTGGGTTCACTAACGCCCAGGTGTGCCTGTCGATGGCAGGAGGCAGCCAGAGCAGTCCCAGCAATGCCCAGCTGCTGGCAGGGGGGGTCCCATGCCAGGGATGTCACAAGGCAAATTTGTGTTCAGCCAGGTTGGCTCCGAGAGGCTGTTAGTGAGCAGTCGTAGCTGTAGGGAAAGCACTCTTGTTCCTCCCTGGGAACAGGCTCTGTGCTGCAGTTTCAACATGTTCTGTCCCTGAGTTGAGTAAGAAAATGCTTTGAAATGGAAATGTGTTTTTTTCAGAGCCTGCGCTGCGGAACCACTGGGGTGGTGACTTTCATCCGAGGGAATATGCTGCATGTGGCTTGGCTTGGGGACTCCCAGGTCATGCTCGTGAGGAGAGGCCAAGCTGTGGAACTGATGAAACCCCACAAACCAGACCGAGAGGTGAGAAGGGCCTGCCTAAACACCCCTGGGCAGAGACACCACAGCTACCAGCTTTGGGGGAGCGCTCCTGTGCTGGGGTCTCTAGGGTCCACTTATCCTGCTCTGTTTGGATCTGCATGCAAATCCTTTGTCTCATCTCTTGGGGCCTTCTGTGTCTGTGAAAAACCAAGTATTTATGGGGGTGTTGAGTGTGTGATGCAGCTCTGACTGCTCTGTCCAAACCTCTCTTGTTGCTGTTCAGGATGAGAAGAAGCGCATTGAGGCCTTGGGAGGCTGCGTGGTCTGGTTTGGAGCCTGGAGGGTGAACGGGAGCCTCTCTGTCTCCAGAGCTATTGGTGAGTGGGCTTCCATTCCTTTTTGAGACTTGCTTTGCTTTATAACTATAAAATTTTAATTTTCTAGTCATCAAAATTTGAAATACAGCTGAAGATAGACCTATGAGCAATAACCTCTATTTTTCCCCCTACAGTCTGAGGGAATAATTTCCACATAATTGCTTTAACTTGGGGTAAGAGTCATTGGCTCCACGCTGAGTTAATAAAGGCCTGATGGAAGCTGTGGCTGCAAACCCACAGTTGTGTTTCTCTGCTCTTTTTCCACAGGGGATGCTGAGCACAAGCCATACATCTGTGGGGACGCAGACTCTGCCTCCACAGTGCTGGATGGCTCTGAAGACTACCTCATTCTGGCCTGTGATGGCTTCTACGACACAGTGAACCCCGATGAGGCAGTCAAAGTGGTGGCTGACCATCTGAAGGAGAATAATGGTGACAGCAGCATGGTAGCACATAAATTGGTGGCATCTGCTCGGGATGCCGGCTCCAGCGACAACATCACCGTCATTGTGGTGTTTCTCAGGGACATGAACGCGGCCGTCGCCGTCAGCGAGGAGTCAGACTGGACAGAGAACTCTTTCCAAGGTGGGCAAGAAGACAACGGAGAAGACAAGGAGAACCATGGAGACTGCAAACGGCCCTGGCCCCAGCACCAGTGCTCAGCACCTGCAGATTTAGGCTATGAAGGACGAGTGGATTCCTTCACCGACAGAACTAGCTTGAGCATAGGGTCCAGCGTTAACCCCTTGGATGATCAAGGCTATTTAGACCTGACAAAAACAGAAACTAGTTCACCTCAGAGTGCCAAATGTCTGCCACCAGTCCAAGCGTTTAGTCCTGGCATACCAAAGAGTGTGGATTCGATCAGCAGCTCCCCAGTGAAGAGCGAGTCCCCGGAGCTCAGCGCATCCTCGGGCTGCGGACAGAGCGATCCCAGGGAGGACGAGGCCCCTCTGGGCTCGGGCGCTGCAGGGCAGGGCATCTACAGGGTCAGGGGTTTATCCCCTGTCTTCTTTGGGCTGGAAGATGAACTGTTCAAATCCTTGGGAAAAAGAGCTGCGTTCCCTCACTTCCGGCTCTGCAACGGGAAGAGGCGGCGAGGAGCCAGGCTCAAACCAAAGTTTCACACGCCGCTCTCGGCTCAGGAGCCTTCCCAGGGAGAAGGATCCAGCCTGGCCTTCCCTGCCCGGGGCCGCAGGAGCAGGAGGGCGTGGGCCCGACCCTCCCCGTGGCGGAGGCTGCCCAGCCACGGCTCTTACAGCGAGTGTTTGATGCGAAGACAAAGTCATTGTATACCAGACCCACACCTTCATCAATGCTGTAAAATGTAACCACCCCCTCGTGTTCCCCTGTCAGACTCCCAAAGTAGACATTCCCAAAATAAAACTGGCATCATCAGAAAGAGAAAAAAAAAAAAAAAAAAAAAGAGGTGGGCATTTCCGAACTGTACTCCAGTCCCCTGCCAAGCTCAACCCCTGTGTAAATAGATCTAGGAATTAACCAATGTAGTTGTTTCAATCTCTAATAAAGTTTGGTGGTGGTGCCACCCCGAGCGATGCCACAGCTGCCCGACCACCCGCACACACGAGTGTCCAGCCACATCCAGCAGGGAGAGCCCAGCAGCCAATGCACGTGGACAGACAACGCCAGGTCCTTACACACGCAGAAGGTTGCACCTGCCTGAGAAATGTCTGTGGAGCAATACTCAAAGGAACGATCTGGGTTAGAACTGCCAAATTTTTTTAGAGCGGGGGGAAGTTTCCATAGAGTCGAGGTGTGGGGGTTTTTTTTTTTTTGGTTTTTTTGGTTTTCTTTTTGTGTTCTGCTTTCTGTTTATTCCAGGTGAGCGTTAAGATGAATTAGAAAATTACATCCACTTTTGCAGGTAGACGACTAAAAGCCATACAGGGTTTACCAGGTACCTTAGGAATGGACACACTAAGCTCCTGCTGCTCTGGTCTCACACTCCCATCGAGGTACAGACTCATAATTTACCTTTTTTTTTTTTTCATGTAATATAAAATGCGGCGTATGAAGAAAACTTTTCTTGCAGTTTTAAAAAAAAATTATTTCCTATGGCTGGAGGTGCAGTGTAGGGAATTTCGTATCTTTCTGGTGCTTTTAGTGGCATTTTTCTCGTTTCTCAGTTTAGGAAATTGTTCTCAATGAGTTGAACATGATTGTGCTTAATGCTTTGAGCCAACCTCTTCCCACCTTAACTTCATCTCAGGTCTTAAAAGAACCCAACCCGTGGAGGTGTCCAGTCCCACCCTCTGTCCCTGCGCCCGTCCCAGCGGAGATCAGGAGCTGTTGGATGAGCTGTGTGGTTCTGGTGAGGAATCCCAGGTGGCAAAGGCAGCATTTCACATCCAGTGGCAGCAGGAAGGATGCAGCACCGCGGCTGCCATGGGCTGTGTTCAGGGTGTGTAGGGAAGGATTTCGGAGCAATCCAAAGAGGATGGAAATGCCGAGGATGCAGTGGAGCAGGGGCTGCAGCGGAGAGGGTGGAATTCTCTGCCCGGGCAGGGCTCTGCTCCGGCTCCCCCGGCTCCAGGAGGGCCAGGGAGGAACTCAGCTGCCCCTCTTTGCCTAAGCAGCGGCCAGCAGTCCCTCCCCGCTCCCGAGGTGAGGTCACACCCTTAGGGGAGCCGCTAATTGGGACGTAAATAAGCGGCCGATTCCCATCAGCTCCACTAAGTCCAGATCCTGTTACTACCCTTTTGTTACAGCGATGCATTGGGAGGAGTATGAATAAAGTAAGTCTTCATAGGCACTTAGTGAACAATTAATATCATTTTAGCAGTAACAATAGCAGTATTAGTGTTTAGCTAGAATTTGCAAAGTATTTTAATATTAAGTAGTCAAGAAAATTATTCAACACGACGAGATGGCGAGGCTTGAATTCTGCCAATTTCCGCTGCTTCTCTCTTTGATGCACTATTTTAAAAGCAATCTGATGAACAGCAAAAGGCTTTGTGAGCAACCAGGAGTTGGAGTGTGGCTTTAGATTCCTTTGATCTTTTTCAGACTTTGTTTTAATCTTACGGGATCATTGGCTCTTATCTGCCATCTTATTCTGCCTTAGCTGTTGTCAACGTTCTCTTTAGCTGCAGCTTCTGTTCCAAGTCAGATTTACCGAGGAAATTTGAGAAACCATGGAATGGTAAAATATGCAACTCTGGGGCATCTCTGCGGTGCCTTTGTTTTAAATTATTCACAGTAATAATGACTCATTGGAAGTCCATCTTTAGCTGACTGTCGTGTTCTGGAGAGAAAGGTGGTGTAAGTGCAATTCTTGATGTGAGTAAATTAGAATCACGGATGATAAAACTTCTTCCCAGTCTGCAGGAGCAGTTGAAGAGCACTGGACTGCATGTGTGCTGTTTTGGGAAGGATCTAGCTTTTTAGGTGTGGATTCATAAATGGTAATTCTGCGACTCATCCCATTTATCTTGCTAGGAGAAAAAAAACAAATCCACCATCGTAGTTGCAGTGTGATCAGGTAAAAACCATTGTATAGATAGAGCAAGTGTTCATTTCTTCACTAACTGCATATTTATAGAGTAGATAGGAACCATTTGTAAGGTAAGTCCTTTAAAGTTCTATAATATTAAAAGTAGTGGTTATTGGTCTGATTATGCTGCTCTTGATTCTACACACTAGACAAAAAGCAGTGCTTGTGAAATGCAGTGTTTTCTCTTAATGCCACTGGTGATAGGAAGTAGTTCCTTCAGTTCAAACTCCTGTGCCCTTATCTGCTGCTTGCTGACGTAAGCAATAATCCCTCTCTAACGGTATCTAAGTGTTCTGTATCTCGTACCTTGATCGTCTATCTGGTGACAGTGTAAAATATTAGGCTAATAGAGAAGTATCTCATTGTATTTATTAACTGTTGATACTGAGATTCAGTCTGTGACCTGTGTTTTGTATTTTTATCGTGTATCTTAGTGGTGGTGAAAATTTGTACAACGAATCTTTCCAATAAAGAGCTGAAGTATCCCTGACCCGCGTTCACACAACCCCGCGTCCCTCTCGGTCGATGTGGTGACCGTGGTTGCAGAACCAGGAGGTAGCAGTGACAACATGACTTTGGTTTTGTTCTGTTTCAGTTGTGGTGGTTTTGAGGAAGGAGCTCGGGGCCGTTTTGCCCGGAGCTGCTCAAAACTCACTCGTGAGCTCTTCACTGTGAGCACCGCGGGGCTCCCGCACTGGGAGGGGCTGCTGTGCTTTTCCAGGAGGAGGAATGAGAGAGCAGAACAGCACCAGAGCAGGGAGCTCTTAACCCATTCCATTTGCACTAGAGGTGGGTGGAAACGCACGTGTGGAACTTTTCTTTACCTAGAAGTGCCATCCATTGTCCTTGCGAGTGAAAACCGTTCCGTAGCTGAGTTGTTGAGTTCGGTGGACAATGTCCAAGCAGACTTTAACTTACACCACGTTTCTGGTGGTGCAGCATCCTAGAAACTCCGCCTGTTTTTGGAGCACTGTGTGTCAGTTGTCCCATGGGCAGATGAGGCACAACAAGTTGTGTGCACAGACGTGGCTGCTGTAGTTCAGGTCCGCTCCTCTCCTCTCACCAAATCCTCCCAACCCCAAGATTCTGCGGGAATAAAGCAAAATGAGAAAGATTGGTCTAAATTAGGGGCTGTTTTAGCACAATTTCGTCACTCAGCACTTAGTCACATAAACAAAGCCATCCAAGGGGATACTGCAGCTTTGTTCATGTCTGTAATTTAGGGCAATCTTTCTTTAATTCACATCCTCTTTGCGACAGGAACAAAACTTCCTACCCTCGTATCATGTGCAATAATAAGGAAGAATTAACACGACCTCTGACTCCAATGTCCGTGCCCCTCTCCAGCCCTGGCACCCCAGCCATGGCACTGCCCTTGCCAGCATTAAAGCTAAAGTAAAACAACCCCCACCTGTCAGGGTCTCGTACAACCCTTGTCGTGTCCAGTTTTTCCTCTCCTTCCCTCTGGAAGACACCTCGGGACGAGAACAGGGGAGGTGGCTGAGCTCACCCCGAGTGCTGCTGCTCGTGGCCAGCCAGGCACGGTCTCAGCTCCTGGGTGCTCCTGCTGACCTTTCTGTAGTACCTTGTTCATGAAACATGTTCTTAATGAAGTGAATAAATTCAAGCTGAATCATGTACCAGCGTTGGGACTTTTCCATTTGCAATCTTGTTCTACAGTTCATCCGCGAGTTTAGTTCTAACCATGTATTAGTCATCCATATTTTATTTATGAAAGCTGTTTATACAGGAAAAACTGTTGAAGTTTTACCAATATCTTAATAAAACAGCAATTTAAACCACACTCCAGATAGTCTGGTTATTTAAGAGCTAACAAAGGCAGCAAGCAGCTGTGCCTTTACTGTGGTGAAAGGAAGTTTTCTGTATGGAATACAGAACTGGAATTACTCTGTTGAGCTCTGGCTTCCATGCAGTTGCCCATTGTGGCCCAACTCTGTTGTTTTACAGCCCAAAAAGGATGGGGCTGTTATGGCACAGCCCGAGGAGATCAGTGCCTTCCCAAGGCTCTTTTGCCCCCTGTTCTTTACAAACCAGCTCTAAGTAAGTTGTCCATAAGGTGAGCAAAGCAACAGCTCCTCTCTTGCCCCTCCAACAGCTGGACACAGCCTCCAGAGCAGCCCCTGGGCCTCAGCAGTCACTGCCTTCAGCTTCTCATTGAGAGTAAAGCAGCTTCGAGTGCTGAAGAGGCAAAGCTCCGTGATTACACTAATTGAGCTGTGTACAGTAATCACCCAAACACTCACAAGGCAGCTCCAGGCTGTGGGGCCTGGCCCTGGCCCCCTCCAGGCTCAGCACTGGAGCAGGCTCTGCTCCCTCTGCAGCTGAGAAACACAAATCAACTTTGGGGATAAACTCTGCATCCTTCTCGATTCCTGTTCGAATTCAGATTTAAGCATTTGGGTCTGGCTTCTACAAGCAGGATCCCAGAAGGGTTTAAGTGCTTTTCACTGAATAATTAAGGAAAAAAGTCCCTCCATGCAATGCCAGGCATTGCAGCAAGTGGAGCTGACCCTGACAGCCTCCATCCTTTTACTTATCCACACACAAACACCTAAAACTCAAGATTTCAACATTCATTTTATTAACAAAGTGCAAACAGTTTTAAACTAGAAGTTGTAGAGCACATTCACACGGACACAGGGCACAGGCAGCCACACGAGGACAACACCAGGCTCATGCTTTGTCACTAACCAGGCATCAGCTCCCACAGGAGCTTCACAAGGACTTTAGCAGCTCAAAATGCAATGAACAAAGAGTTTGGCAATGGCTGTGGTTGGTCCACGTCACCAACTGGGGAAAACAACTGGAGCAGTGGCTGTTTTCCCCTGGCATGCCCAAGGACAGTGACACACCCATGGTCATTCCAGCAGCACAGCAGGACACTCATCCCCCTGGGGCTCAGCACCTTCCCCACAACTCCTCAGAGCAGCTGAGGCTGGTGGAGTAAGAGTGCCACCCTTCAGTGCCAGGCCTGCAAAGGTCCTTGTGCCCCAGGACAGGTTAAGACAATGGCAGAAGAACCACGTTTGCCAGAACGGAGAGGGCACACAGCCACGGACAGCGGGCTCAGCTCCAGGGAATGCTCAGCTCTCCCCAGGGATGCAGCCTTGGGTCTTCAGGCCTCAAGCCCACGCTCTACCTGCTCCAAACAAAGTCAGTTTGCACTGAAAACTCTCCTGCTGGAGCAGTTTTAAGGCTTCAAACAATCTTAAGAGTTAAAATTTTATGCCAGCTACTTCAACCCAGTCAGTTTTGTACTGATTGTGGAAGTGTTCAGAGCTCAGCCCTCCCTCCCTCCCTCCTCCCAGACTGCCTCAGAGCCAGAGGGAGCTCAGGATCCTGACACAGGATGAGCATTGGCTCTGTGGCTGCAGCTCCTGGAGCAGCACAGGAGAGGTGCAGCCCCAGGGGGGGCCAAGGAGAACTTTCCCAGTTACCTGGTGCTGTCCTCTCCAGGGACAAAGCTGAGATCGTCAGAACTGGCTGGATCTCCATCTGGTAACACCGAGGAGTGCTCTGAGGGTGAAAACAACACCAGCAAAACCCAGTCACCCTCACCAGTGAGCACTGGAACAGCCAGGGAATGCTCCCTCCCCTCACTCAGGCCAAAACTTCACCCCCCCTGAGGCCTCACAGCTTTGATCCATTGGATTGAAGTGAAAGCTTAACCAGAGGACTTTCTGAGGCTCCACTCAACTGCTGGAAGCACATTCCTGCCAATTAAGATGCAAATCCATGTCTAAGGCAGTGGTTACCTCCCTGGAATTAGCCTACTTACCGTGCCAATCCTGGCACACAGGGAGTTCCAACTGGGAACTGGAGCTATGGGTTTTCCAACCCTTCCCAGGAGACTCACCTAAACTGACTTCTCAAGGCTAGCAAGAGTTTTCCTCTCCTGGTTTGAGCTGATTTAATTGGGATCCCGAGAGAAGAGTTCCAAATCTTACTGGCAGTTTCTTGAGCTTTAACACCTCCACAGCCACCCCAGGGATCCGAGGAGCTCTGGGAAGACTGGGAATGCTTGGGAAGAGGAGCTCTATCAGCTCTACCTTCACTGGAGGGCTGGACAGAGAAGGCCTGGTTGAACACCTCTGAGGGAGAGGTGGCATCTTCCTGCTCCTCGTTTTCCGTGTCACATTCGATGTCACTGTCGCTGCTCATGCCCGGCAGGAGGTGAAGGACATGCTTCTGACACACCCCAGCTGCAGGAGAAACCAGAGACACCCAGGGCAGAATTATGGCAGCAGGATCTGCACAGCTGAAACATCTGAAGAGTTCCTGGTAACAAATCCCAAGAGCTGGCAGGAGAATGGAGGGAACCAGCACTTCCCAAGCACTCAGGGGTCGGACAGAGCTCTGGGGACCAGCCCTGAACACAGCTGGATTTGCCCCATGTGCCACCAGCTCAGCTGCTCAGCCTATTCTGCAACTGGGACAGAAAATAAAAGCTGCTTTTCTAGGAGCTAAAAGGCAGCACAAGCCATGGGGCAGATGGACCTAGCAGAGCCTCCAGGCAGCAGTAGTGTACTTGAGTCTCACACAACAAATTTCCCCTCCAAAGCAGAACCAGAGCTGTTGGTGACTCCAGGTGATGACCTTGGGTGGGCACTGGGCAGCTGGAACCCTCCATGGACAGCACAGGGTCTGCTCAGCTCTGCCTATTAAAAGCTGACACCCATTGCTCGGACTAAGAAAAAGCAAAGCAAGGGGGCAACTCTGCTGTAGTTTTTCCTCTGAAGGGAAAACAATCATAATATTTGCTTCCAGGGGTTTTTAACAATGAAGCATTTCAGTTCCTAAAGCGTTTTCCTATTGGGCTCCCTGCTCTGAGAGCAGAACTGCAGGAGCACATCACGATCATGCTGCAGTGACTAAGAGCAGAAATTCAGTTTTGTCACTGAGAGACCTTCTGTAAATGCCAACTCCCACACAATATTGCACACTGCAGCTCGAGATGGATGCTGGCACCTTAATATAGGCTTTGCGCTACAATCCAGGCATTGAAATTCAAATGAGTGCAGGGGTGGAAGGCAGGAGAGTTTTAGCAAGATAAGAAAAACTCTATGTGGACTTGCAGAAGGAAAAAAAAAAAAAAAAAGGCAGTGTTTTTTTTTTTTTTCCAGCATGGAAAGGATGCAGGAAGGGAGGGGGAAAACTTTCTTCCAGGTCTCTACGGAAATTGGATGATACAGCACAACATCCAGCAGGAATGAGGTGCTGGAGAGGCTCTTGTGTGGCTGTGGAGAAAGTTACCACGGGGGGTTGTCCCTGAAGGCAGCAGAATTACAAGGCAAGGTCACTCACTGCTACTTTAATGAGATAAGAAATTCCTCTCAAGGTCACTCCACTGAAGAGCAAAGCAGAGACCTGGAGCTGTCTCAAGGTGCAAAAAGCTTGTCCAGAGGGCGATGGCCTCACGTGACAGCCCCGACAGCAGCCACACAGAGATCTCCTCTCCTCACTCAGATTTATTCTCCAGCTGCCACGTTCCAGCAGAGTTCAGCAGCCATGGAAGCAGCTTTTGGGGGTGGTTTTCTCCTCTTCTTTCCTGCTCCAGAGGCAGAGCAGCAGCGCCCAGAGTGCAGCCATGCTGCACCTGCCCCCCACTACAGCCAATTTACCTTCCTCTGGTGCTGCAGAGGCACCTTCAGAGCCCATCCCCTGCAGCTCCCCGGGCTCAGAGCTGCTCTCCAGGCCACCAGACTGGGCTCCTTCCGTCCGACATCCCTTGGAGTTTGAGCTTGGGAAAGGATTTAGGAGAAATACAAAAAGCCATGTTAGAAATTCAGCCTTAACTCAGCTGTGGAAACAAAGTCTTTTAGTGCCACATTGAGTTTTACTCCTTAACTCCTCCTTTACTCTGGACACTCACTTAAACTTCCAGCTTTTTAAAACATTTTAATATTTCTAAATCAATCAAAAAACCTTGAAAAGTTTGAGTATTTTCCCAAAAAAGGTGACTCTACTTATTTAGAAAAAATAACCTGAAAACTTCATTGCCCTCTGCTTAGTTGGCCAAGAGAGAATTATCATCAAACAGCTGAAAAATTGAGTTAGAGCAAAAAACATCATCTTAAATGAGGAAATCAAAAGTGATTAAATTTCAGTGAGAGAGTATTTTGCATGGAACAGTGGGAAAACAGGCCTGGACTGCCTTTCAATTCCAAGTGTCAGACTCCAGCCAGAGCTGATAAAATAAGAGAAAAATGAAAAAAAAAAAGAAAAAAAAGAAAAAAAGACTTGTAACCTAGTTATAAACCCAAAAATTGATGTCCAGAGGGAACAGCAGCAACCAAGTAAACTTCAAAGTAATTTCTCTTTCATGCTACCTGGTTTTAGGAGATTGTGGGGTTTTTGTAGACCAAGGGAAGGTGGGGGAAAAGATAAGAGGAAAAAAGAAGAAATCCTTACCCCAGAGCACCAACTTTTCTGTTCTTCTCTACAGCAGCCAAGCCATTCAAGCCAGAAGCTCCCACCTCAGAATCTGATCCCTCACAGGGTCTCTCCTCCTGCTTTGGCAGTGCCTCAGCAGCCCCGGGGCCAGCCAGGGCCCGAGCGTGGGGCCGAGCACTCAGCTTGGAGCTGCCCATGCCTCCTGAGCAGAGAGAGCACAAATGTGATCCACATGTCCCTCCCCTCCTTCCCTGAATGCTGGGGAGGGGCAAAACACCAATTCCTGTGGTAGGGGTTTCCTTGTGCTCACACTATGGGAAGGGCATGGTGCAACTCAGGAGCAGCACTACCATAAAATTCTTTCTGGAGTTTCCTTGAGCTCCCTCTAAGCCAAATCACAATTTAAACCTGGCTCAGTGCTGTTTGATCCTGGATTTTCACTGTCAGGTTCACCCCTGAGGTATTTGCTGAGACACCAGAACATAACACATGTATTTATGTTCTGTAAGTGAACGTGAGGTGCTGCTATCAAAGGTACAGTAATGCTGTGTGGGAGAAAGGATCCAGGTGAGTTTAAGGGAAACTCCTGTTGCTAAATAAGACTCATTGAAAAGCTTTTGTGGAAGAGATGCCAATTCCATCCCCCAGAGGTGCCAAGGGCCCAGTACCCTCAGCAGGGTGGCTGTCCCCCTTCAGGCGCAGGTTGCCATCCCCGCTGTCCATGGCTCTCCTCAGGGACAGGCTCCCAGCTGCTCCCGAGCGAAGGGGCTTGGCTGAGGTGCTTTTCTTACTGGAGGCTGCAAGAAAGTGTAAAGATGTGACAAGTGTTCACTCAAAGCACTGCTGGATCCTGGCTTTATTTATTCTCATTGTTCATTAACTCCCAGCCCTGCACCAAATCCTTCCACACCTTCCTGTCAAAGGCCTGGCCTGGAGGGAAGCCTGGCCAAGACTGCACAAGTCATGTTCTCCTGCCTTGCACTGAAACATCCTTCAGAAAGCTTCCCTCAGCCAGCATGAGATCAAAAAAGCATAGACAAACCCAAATCTTGGCTTACTCATATTTTAGATTTCAGCAAGTCTGGACTGTTTTAATTTGCTCCCTATAACAGCCTCCAGTTCCCAGATGGGCCTGATGCAGAGCAGGGAGCAGGGAGCAGCTCAGACCAGTCTGATGCTGGGTTAAACCTCAGAACAGTCACTGCATCAGGTATGGCAGTGGCTGTGGGGTAAAGTTTTGGTGTTTTACAGAGAAGGGCTGAAATCAGTTTCAGCAACTCAAGGGCAGGGCAAGTTTCCATTTCTGATCTTCCAGCTGAACCCAAGTTTGAGGAGCTGCCTGGGGACACAAACAACCTGCAAGGGTGATTTAAACCCACCCTTCTCCATGCACTTACAATTCCTTATGTAACAACTGGTGACTGAAGACTTGGTCAGGAGCTCCATCCCTATTTCCTGCAGTTTGCTGCAGCTGTCAGTGCCACAGGCAGCCAGGGCCCCCTGCTCGATGGAGAAGAAGCTGGGCTGTCCCTCCCCTGAGGCAGAATTGCTGCTCCTCACTTCAGACAGCTGGTTCTTCACATCAGACATTTTGCTCCGAACTTCAGCCATCTGGGTTTTGAGTCTTTTCAGCATCTTCAGGTCGGGGGGCACCCTCCACATGGCCTGGTGCCTCCGCTGGTCTCGATCCTTCAGGGAATAGGATGAGGCTTTTTGCCAAAGGAAAAGGCAGAGAACACAGCAGGTAAGGAAACTCTCAAATAAACATAGATAGGTAAGAATTGTACTTTTTGTGCTGCTAGAAAAGTGAGGGACACACAGTCTGTCCTGGCACACTGAGGCTGCAAGCACTGCCAAGCTGCTGGGACAGCAGGGTTTGTTCCCAGCCATGGAGGGCTCCCAATCCTGCTCCCCAGGAGAAGCCAGGCTCCCAGAACTGCTGCAAGAATTCCAGTGACACCTGAGCTACCACCTTGCCAGCCAGGCTGCCAGCTCATGTCAAATTTGTTTTTATAAAATTTGTTGACTGTGTGTAGAAGATTCTCAGACCACCAACATCACATGTGCAACAAGGGAAAGAATTCCCTTAAGTGCCTCACAGCAGAAGAGGTTGAACAGCTAACACCTGAATAAGCCTGTGTGTTGCTCAGCTGGAATTAGATCAACCTGGATCTATCTGAAGTGGTATAAATTCTGTGTTTCACTGCAAATTCAGCTGTTCCAAACTCTGAAGTCAAGTGGCTCTTAGAAATTTTCACCTCGGGAGGTGAGGTCTGGCCAACTCCAAATGGAACAGCAGCTTTGTCTTCACTGACCAACTTCAGTAAGCTCTGGGAACAGCCAGATCCCAAGGGAAGCTCCACAAAACAGGTGATTTTTGCTGTGTGCTCAGTGGCTAAAGATTCACACAACTCAGCACAACAGGAGAGCTCCACCCTGCCTGAGTGGCACTGCACTTTGTGCCTCTCCTGAGCTCCTTTTGTCCAGAGCTTTTTCCAAAAGCAAAACAGAACTGGGACTCACAGTTCATGTGCTGCTCCCTTTTTTTTTTATACTTCTGGAAGTGATTTCCATTTTTGGAAATATGGATTACATTCACTGAAAATTCGTGCCTGTTTATGTAACTACATTAAAAAAGCTAATGACAAAGGAACAGAGTTGGAGCCAGCTTTTAAATTCAGTACCACCAATGGCATTGTGGCAGCAAACCCAAGCATCACTTGGAACAAAGGGACATTTATTTCTCTTCTGTTCTAGAAAGTCACCAAATGGTTGTGAACCAGCAGCCCAAGTAAGTGTCAATCATGATAAAATTCAATCAAACCTCACTAATACATTTAATTCCTCACTACCAGAGGAACAAGCAACCTCCAGGAAGAGCCAGAGGTGCCAGCAACTCTGCTGCTGCTGAACATGGAGTTAATTGGTGTTTTTGGGTCAAGGGTCCCAACTGAACCACAAATATTCCTCAATTATTTAAATATCATCACTATTTTTGGCTCCTGACATTTTTTTTCTTTTTCCATCCTTACAACCCCTCACATTTTTCTAGTTCTAATGGCCTCTAAATTCCAGGATTTCTTTTGTTGGTTTGCACCATGCTCCAAGTACTCCCAGCCACTCCAAGTGGGTGCAGGGAGAGGTGGAGTTGCTGCTTCAGCACAGAATTGTGTTTTGTGTTGGCTCTGAGTGCCAACCCCTTTGAGAAAAGTGGCTTTTCAGTCCTCCCACTGCATTTCCAGGCTGGAATGAAACCATCAGACACACAGTGTAGTTACCTCTGTTCTGCAGAAGAGAGGCAGGAGGACGTGGCTGAAGGCCCCAGAGGTTTTCCATGCCATTTCTGTCTTTTAGGTCCAACAAGTGGATTAAAATTAAGGGATCTATATCCAGCAAACTGCTGCTGGCTGTGGAGCCCAGGGCACTGGCTCCCCGCCGGGAGGGTCTCCCACTGGCACTGCTGTAGCCATGGCTGGTACCTGAGCAGGAGAGACACAAAGGTGGGGTGTGTGGGACACAGGGATGCATTATTCCCTGGGAAAAATAAAAAGATAATTATACAAGGAGATTAGGAAAGAAAGCACCCCATGAAACTTAAGGAGACATCAGGATTTCATGGATTTCTGGATGCTGAAAGCAATCAGGTGTGCTTCTAATTTAAGAGTGAGATAAAAACAACTGGAAAGAGGGAAGTGCTTCACTTCGTATCTTTTATAAAAATCTCTTAACAATTTTGTTAACAGATCAATACAAAGATCAGATTTACTCTAAAGAGTAAGGAGACAAACATGTCCCTCCCTAACTTCAGAACTTTCAAACAGGGAATTCTGTCGTTCAAGCACCAATGGACTTGTACAGCAGCACAAATACCACATCCAGAGAATGCCACTTCTGGTGACTTTATCCTAAATACACTGAGATTCCATCACATATCTCTATATCCCATATAGATAACATTTCTTTCAGAATTTTGTGGCTAATTTGGGCTGTGATCATCTCCAGGCTGTAAAAAATCCCAAAACATCTTTTTGTGTTGCACTTGAAACGTATTTCTGCTTGACTTGGGAGGGTTCTTTACTTCATTCCCTGCTCATTCTTTGGGTTTTGCAGTGCACTAAGCCCCAAGTGAATGTGTCACCCATGCAGAGGTCACAGTAAAAATTCCTTGTCAGTCTCCTATTGATGGGAACACAAGGAATTTCAGAGGCACAAAGCCACCTTCCAAACTTTGACATTTTTAAACCAGCACCTTCAGATGATTCCCCTCCTTTCTTTTTTTTTTTTTATTGAACCAACCAAGTGTTTCTGCTACACTGCAATAATCAGTAGGAACCACATGATGCAGCAGTTCCCAAAATAGAACTGCCTGCAGAACACATAGCTTGGCATTGCTTCCAAGAGGAGCAGGGGAAGGAATCCAGCAGCATTTTGCCTTTATGGGAATTCTGGAGTCGTTTTTCATACCTGATGCTCCAGGAGTAGCAGCAGCTGCTGCATCCTCCATGAGATCTCCATCTTCCAGCTCCATAGTACTGCTGTACTCCACATCGTTCTCTCCAGACCTTCAGGGATGATCAGGGTGGGAAAAGGAGAACACAACTGTCAGCTTTCCTCAGCTCTTGTTAAATGTTATGGCACATAAAACAACAAAGTGCTGTAAATTGTATTTCCTGCATTCCAAGCTATCCAAACTGAACAAATGAAGTGCAGTAATTAAATGTCTGCTCAATAACTAAGAGGCCAGAAGTGCCATATGTACCTAGACTGAAAAATCTGATCCTGCAAACTCCTGTATTTGTAAGTGCTGCAGCACATTCTCATGTTTTAATTAAGCTTCCAGGATTTGACATCAGCTCTGCTCAGCCTTGAATTCCCTAATTTAAATACCTGTCCTCAGCATCACTCTCCTACTACTACAACACTTCCCAATACCAGACCTCTGCTCTGCACAGTGCTGAGACAGATTTCTTAATAGTGTTTTGGGAAAGAACCTTCACAGATTATCACTTGTCAAAGGCAGAATGCAGCACTAACATAAATAAAGAGATCAGAAAGACAGGAATTAGCTGACCAAAAATTCACTGTTTAGCACTAACTCTATGAGTTCATGTTGTTCCCAGTATAGGAACCACCTCTCAAATCACACTGGAATCCCACACACCCCAGCAAATTACTCAGTTTCCACTGGAATTGGGATGATAACCCTGGGTACAAGGTACAGGTTGATGTGAAAGGCATTTCAAGTTGCTTACATAGTTTCTTCATCAATATCATTTTCTTCAGTGTTACTGGTTGCTGTTGAACTTGCTGAGGAGCTGCTGCCATCAAGGTGGTTCACCTCATCTTCTCCAGCAAGATCTATATCCAGGTCACCATCTGAGAGCTCGTGCTGCAGGGAAAACAGGTTTTTGAGAAAGAAATATTCAGCAGCACCTTGATGGATCCCCAAAAGCTCTGAACAGACACTCTCTGTCCCCAGTGTCACTATCACACAGCAGTGAGGAGGCACTCAAAGCACATTAAAGGCTGGGAATAAACACAAGTCAGATCTTTCAGCTGCAACTTGGAGCGTTTTTTGTGGTGGGATCTTTTAAATCTGTTCTGGAACATCTCTCTGGAGTCACCTCTCACTCACAGCTCTCAAGTGTGTCATCTCCTATTTCCATAGCCTCATTTACAATTCAGAAGTTTCCTTGTTTCTATTGCTGCCTTATCACAGAAAGCTACATATAAACAGAGAATTCCTACATTAAAGTCTTCCTGCTGGGTCTTCTCTTCCTCCTCTTCCTTGTTCTCCCGTGCTAATCCTGGAGCAGTGAAATTCTCCAGCAGTGCTTCAATGCTTTGTCCAGGTTTCTTTGCTCTTGTCTCTGAGCCCTCATCATTCTGGGGACTGAGGTGAGTGTCTGGAGGAGAAACCCCTCGGGATTTCTGAGTCCGGGACAGCTCAATCGCAAGCCTCTAAAAGATCACAAAAATAACAAAAAATACAACAATGGAGCAGCATCACCAAGTCAAGCACCTTTGTTGACTTGCAGATACACTCCAACAGGTGATTTTACATTCACAAACATCCCACTTACTTCTTTTAGGTTGTTTATTTGCTGGATATAACTCGTCTGAGCTGCTTCCAGTTGAGCAATGTACCAGTGCTGATCGCGGCACTTTTGGAAGAAGGTTGGGGAACGCACTTGGAACCTTCAGAGGAATATTCAACAGGGGTTTCTTGAAGGAGTTTGTTTCTAAATGTCCCTCCCTCCATCCAAAAAGTCCTGCAGAAAAACCTTAAAACCTAAAATCTAGTGGTGAAATAAACTTGACAGACAACAGGTCCTTGTGGACTCGGTGTCCTGAACACCCTGACTGGCCACGGTGATTTCTGTAAGGAGAGACTCACACACTTTCTATTCCCAAAGTTCTCCAATGCTCACTCAAACTGTTTCTAAACAGGGGGAGAAATCAACTTTTTCCTTTAATTCTGGTAGCTACAGGTCTCTAACCCTTATTAATGCCAGGAGCAGCTACTCCTCAAAGAAAGATACTCCCTTTGGCACATTTCCTTCCTTAAAGCTGCTGACAGTGAAATCCATTTAGAACAAAACACGTCGCTAACATTTTAAACTCAACAGGTTAATAATTATTCCCTATTTCAGCAGCAGATCTGTGATGATCCTTTGGGAGGAGAGCAGGAAGCCCCACCTGAGGATCACGGTGTCGTTCTGCCGGTTCAAGTAGCCCTCGTTGGCCAGCAGGTCCAGGCGGAAGAATCTGTTGTAACCCCAACATTCCCCAACTTCAAAATCAGAGGCAAACTCCCGAATGATGTTTTTGGTGGGATCGTTGGTGGATTGATGAACCATTTCTACACGGTATTCATACCTGCCCAGGGGAAAGGCACAAGGATTAGGAGCAAAAGGTGTCAGGATTGCTGAGTGGGGCAGGTTTAAGAGCTGCACTTCCCTGCCCAGCTGTGAGTGAGTCAGGCTTACAGTTTTACTGAACACTTAAATAACAGTAAAAAAGAAAAGAAAGCAGGAATAGGGAGTAGAGTGAACTCCAGGACTGAACTACCACACAGATACTCTTATCAGTTGTTTTGCCAGCTTCTTTTTTATCTCAAGAAAGCCACTGAGTAACAACTTTAAAATATTATCTCTGTGCCTGATTCAAAGCTCAACGGACAACAGAAGTCTCATCATTCTTTTCCAAAGGGCTCTACATTCTCTGCAAACACTGAGAGAAAAACTCCACCATCTGTTCTTACTGCAGCTTTGCTTACTTGGATGTCTCTGGCAATCCAGCAGACAGCTCCAGGAACACTGACAGATAATAGCCCCGAACTACTCCATTGCCATCCTTGAAATAAAATTGAGAAGTTGATTAAAAACAGAAAGGTAAAACCAGAAAAATAACAAAAAACACCCCACTTTGATACAGAAGACTTAGGAAAGTTTAGAGAACAGCTTCAATCAACACTGGATTTGCAGCAAGAATCTACTTTGGATGTTACAGTTGTGATTTTTAGTCTTCAGTGGCCTCCTGCTGTAACATGAATCAACAAGAAGCACATACACAGTGCAGTTCTGGTATCTCAGATATAAAAATCTCTCAAGACAAAGCTTTAATTACTCTAATTAAAGGTATTTTAGGTATTTTATTAAGTGGAAGTCTGAATAGACAAACACTTAATGTATCAGAAAAATATTATTTCAGGTTAAACATTAGTTCTGAAATATTTTACATACAGTCACATTTCAAAGCTACTTAATTTTTGAGAAAAGAGCAATTTGTTCAGAAAAAAATCCCATGCAACATGAAAAGTTAGGGCAGTTAACTAAGAAACAATATTAGAGTCACCAGAAGTCAAGAAAAAATACAGCAAAACCTCCATTACACTCACCTGAATCAAGGATGAAGAATGGTTCAACTTGAATCCTCCAGCTTGAAGAAACATTTCAACTTACCATTGAAAAAATAAATTTTAATGCCTTCTGACAGCACAGCTCATGGAGCTAATCCTGAATCTACAGTACTCTGGCAACTTCCACACAGCTCCACCTCTGCACTGCAATAATTCAGTTCTGGGCATCCATGGGCTTCACTTAGGGAGTCAATTCTCCAAGGATGCCACAAAAATCACTAAGAGCTGGTGCTCCACCACCAAACTCCTTCTCCACACAGCTGCAGGAGCAGCACTGAGCAGAGCAGGGAATGTGGAAAGATCCCAGCTTGGGGGTCAACATTCCAACATGGACAAAGCTTCAGAAACTGGAATATTCAGCCCACTGAAGGGACACAGCAAAATACACATTTTAATGGCCAGTTTGAGAATTGAATGCAGAGTCAACAACTAATACTTGGTCCTCTTCCCACCTTCCCAAGTATTACTCAAGCAGAGTAAGGATCTCAGTTCCTCAATTCTGTAAAGGAACATCTGCAAAACTGTCTGAGACATTAAAATATCTATTAAAGTTCCTATGCCATATTAGTAAGAGCCATTTTTAATTGCTTTTAAATTAACCAAACTATACTGAGCATGTTCTCACTGGAGATCTGGAGGCACAGAGGGAACTCTCCAGTGGCTGGTGATCAACTCTCACAATGCTCTTTTCCTACAGATTTTCATATACAACATGAGACAAACTGGTGATTCCTCACTGGGAAGGCTGGGAATGAACTGGGATGGGATAACAACTCCAGTGGGAGACAGAACTCACCGGGTAAACTTTTAATCTCCAGCACAGTCCTGACACCTGCAGGGGAGGGCTGTACACAGGATCTGCTCGCTGCCGCAAGGTGCTGGTGAGAGAGGAGGAAAAACATTTGGTACTGGGACAAAGCAAAACTCTCACAGAACCATGAGCTGCACAATTGTCTTCCTCATGGAAGATATTTTTAGTGGGGTTAATTGTTCACCTGGTAAACAAGAGGTTTTTAATGGAATTCCCATAGTTTAGGGCACATCTCAGTTTCCTGTGCAGATTATTTTGTGTTTTAAATCTCATTTCTCATGTATGGAAAGAACAGAAGGATGGTTCCCAATATTCACAGTAGTTTAAGATACATTCATACCTGAAGTTTTCCAACACAAATGTAGTTGAGTCATAGGCTGGAACCAATTCACTGTGGGGGAAAAGAATAAATATATTACACTTGAATAACATGGCCTTAAAAACCCCAACTTTTGCAATCTGCAGAAGAATTTTAGATTATTTAGGTCACCAGAGCCACTGAAATTCACCAGGACTACACTGGGCTATTGCAGTATAATTCCATTTATAAGCCTCCTCAGGAGGAGATACCTTGGTGCCATTGGAAAATGAACATTCAGATTTAAACCAAGACACAGCCAAACCAATTTTTGCTGAGGAATTCTCCAGACTTTTCTTACTTTCCATTTTTTGGAGACATTTTTTGAGCACAGGCTCCCTCAGAACCCAGCACCGGCAGCACTCTCCTGATGAAGAATTGTGCTATGAAGTGATTTTGGCTGTGAATTCTGAATTAAGGTGACCTGCAGAGGCATCTCATGAGAGCCTGGCAATTATATACTAAATGACCCAATAATAGAGAAAAAAGGACAAATTAGTAAACTAAGTGTAAAAGAGAAAAAAAATTGTAGCTGGAACCCACTGTCCTGACTCCCCAGCAGGGACTACAGACACAAAATAAACCCTGCTGGGGCAGAAAAGCCTACTTGCAGCATGGGTTACCACAAGGAGTAAGCTAAGAGGAAGCTAAGATGTTTATAAACATGTTTTTAAACAAACAGAACAGAAATGCAACACTCACCTTGTGAAGTCTGGGGGGACAGGAGTGGTGACAAACGAGGCCATGGGCTTCCGATGGACCTGCTGGAACATCATCAGGATCTCAGAACTTTTGGAGATCAGCTCACTCTTGCTGCAGGACCGTAACTATATGAGGGAAAAAAAAAAGGGAAAAAAAAATCCCTCAGGTCAGTAGAAATCAAAGGTTTTGTCCACTTTTGTTTTTAAACAACTAAATTGCATGTTTGTCACAGCTTCGGAAAGTTTACCCACAACACAACGGAAAAATGGAGCTTGGAGGTTTTGGGTTATTTTGTTTTCTGGAGTTCCACGATGAAAGTTACAACAGCCACTATGCACCTCCCTGAGATTAAACTAATCCATAGAGAACTGAGGAGTTTTGTATGATTCTGCCATTGATACCTGCACTAGTTTTTCAAGCAACACAACACCTTTGAGTATTTCTAGAAGACACACTTGTTTTCAAGAAGACATTGTGCAACCTTAAAGCCACTTCAATGAAGAGGTGCCCTCCAGAAATCTCCATCAATTAATAGCTTTAAAATAAAAAAGAGAACAAGAAAAGCCAACTGAGGAGGGATTTCTTTTCATAATCACCTGATGTTCTACTTCTTGGAGCAGGGTTTCTAGAAGTTCAGTTTCTTGAGTAAGTGATGTTTTTTGACCTGTTTAAAGAAAATACATGGTAAAAACTCCAAAACCACATGCTGTTTTTTAAGAAAGTGTACTTTCCATTTTCTTTTTTTTTTTCCACTTGGAAGCTGCCCCAGAACATACTAAGGTAAAAGATTTCTAAATATACCAAGGTTGATTGAGAAAGCATTTGCAAACCAAGTCTACATTTTTAATTAGAGCTGTAGTGAAGAACTCATTTGAGGTTAAGTTGGTAACGAAACACTTCGTGTCCCAGAAATGGCAGGTTTGTTGTTTTGAGGTGCTTTTTTGGACAAAAAGAAAAGCAGGTTTGACTGTTATCCAGACAAGCCTGCCTCATATTAAAATGATACTAAAAGGAGCATTTATCACCAAGATGTAATTTTCAAACTTTTCTAATTAGAAAGATGCACTTCTTGATCAACAGAAATGATGAAGTAAAAGCACCTTAGTTGAAAAGGTGCTAAACATCTTCCAGCTAGATGAGAATGTTTTCCAAGATATTACACAGGAGTTTTAAACAGAATATAATCATCTTATGTCTAATTTAGAACTTATCACAGTAACTACATCATTAACCAAAAACTTTGCTGCAGATGGAAGTTTTCAGCCAGCAGCGAACTTGCTCAACACTGGCCAGCGTGGAAGGAGTCAGGCTCCCAGGGAAACAGTTTCTCATCAGATTTACACATTGTTAATAAATTTCTCCTCCTCCTCACAGAGGCCAATCCTCACCCATCAAAGTGATGAGCTTGTTCTTGAGCTGGGTGTCCAGGCGGGCGATCATCATCTCCACGGCGTTGCGGATCTCCCGCACGCGCTCGTCCTTGGCGCTGCGCACAGCCTCCACGTTCCGCTCCTGAACAGGGCAGGGAAAACACACACAAAAACCTTCCCACATCTGCACCTTCCACTTGTTCTCACCTTGATTCCACTCTCTCAGATCCCAGAAATGATTAAGCTTCCCTAAATACCCTATGAGGAAAAACAGGAGTGTTGTTTTTGAGTGTTGTTCCTCAGCGTGCTCAAAGGTTGAGTGGGAAGCTGAGCAATTGTCTCATCACACAGGGGTTTGTCATGTGGGGGCTCTTTAGAATCAGACCTGTAAATGCAGCTGCCAGTTTCTCTTCTGTAACTTGGGCAACACAGAAAAATTATCTTGTTAAAGAGAATAATGTGATAAAAACAGAGTTCTTTGTGGTAACAATAATGGATAAAACCAGCATCCGTCTCCCTGGCAGGGAAAGGCCACAAACTCTCAGCATTTTATAAACACAAGTGGCCCATGTGGTGATAAAGTCACATCTGAGCTGGAGGAGAGCAAAACTATCAGTGCATGTGGTGAACAACCACCTGAACAACAGGCAACAATCACAGAGAAACTCACTCCAAAAATTCCTGATTTTATCTGCACAAAGACTACACATCATAAATGTAACACAAAAGTAATCCTTCCTGGGAAACAAGAAACTGCATCAAATTGCTGCAATTCCCACTGAAACTGCCCAAGCTGAACACTTCAATATTTGGATTTTTGACACAGTCATCCCACAGGGAAGAAAAAAGAGGTACACAAACAAATTTCCAACTGGTGAGCTACTCATCCTGCAGGCTCAAATACATTTACAGATTATTAGCCTAGAAAAAGGAAAATAAACTGCTAGAATAAAGCATTTTTATACTTATTTAGCATGACAGAGTGTACTTTAAGTGCTGACAAAAACACATCTATCAAAGAACTGTGCAATTCCAGCTTTTAAGCAGCACACCACAAAAAAAATCTGTTATCTAACTCTAAACCAGAATTGAGAATATTTTGATCTTTCCACATTGTATAAGAAGAGTCAAATGAAAGAGCAAAATCATCTCTGTATGGGATAATCTCAGCACCTTCTACCAGGCACTGCTTCTACTTCCCACTTTACAATTTATCTTTTGCCACTGGAATACTACAGGAAAACTTCCTTACCACTTCCTGCACCAAACTGATCAATTCCATGAGCCTTCTCCTAAGCTTTGCCACTTCTTCATTTACTTTTGTAACGTGCTGCTCGTAGATTTCTGCCAGTGGTTTAAAAGTATGTCCTCCATGCTGTTCAAAGAGAAAAAGGAGGAGGAGGTGGTGGTGAATAATAAAGCATCTCTTTTCCACTTTATTCCACTCCTATTAAATTCCTGAAAGAGAGGGGAAGAAAGCCTGAGTGTATCACTCATTCTGGAAAGGTTCCAGAGCAGATTGTATGTAGGAAGTCAGTCTTTCGCTTCCCTTTGTAAGAAGTCATGAATTTGGCTCTCATTCCATCAAAGCTTCCTGTCAGGAGTTATTTGGTATCTCAAGAGTCCTCCAAAAATAAACAGCTTCATTCACTGTGCAATCCTTTACCAAATCAAATATTGATAGAAGGCTTATTTTTATCATTATTATTAAAACACCCTTCCCAAACAAAGTGTTAACCACTTACATTCCAGACAGCAACAGCTGTTTCTCCTTGAAATACCCAACTGGATGGATAAACACCAAGGAACTGTGCTACAGCTTTGGAGATTACAGGCCAGGACAATTAAATAACAAGTGTTATCTGTGCCTTCTGAGCAAGTCTTCTTCCTTTGCCCATAAAACTCTCCTCACCACACAGAATTTGTCCAAGACATCATGAAAGTTTTAACAAGGAAGGCAATTCTGACCTGCTTTTGGCAAAAATTCCATTTCCTTCTCTAACTACAAACAGGAACCATCGTGTTTCACAAGCAATGTCATTAAATAATAAATACATGTAAAACTGCAATATTTGCATGGCAATCCAACAGCCATAAGAGCAGTTCCACAGCATTTCTAGTTCTTCAAAACCACTGCCAGACAAAGTCTGAAGTCCCTCACATCATGTGCATTCCTGCAAGTCTCCCCTTACCATTCCTCCCCAAAGTGCACACTGGTGGCAGATACACTTCTTGCAGGTCCAGCAGAAAACACTGAGCTTCTCGTGATGGTTTTCACACCTTAAACCAAGAAATACACATATCACCAAGAGAAAATAGCTATGAATTTTCTACAAGCTCAATTTAATATTTTCACTTGTTGTTCTACACAATCCTGCAAGTGAAGCACTAAACACCTTTTGCAAAAAGCACAGTTGTATTCAATAAAAACCTTTTGTAAGATAAACGTTGCTTTTAGTGTTCTCTCAAGAAGCACTTCAGCTATAGAGAGTACATCACTAAAATTGGCTCCTATATTCCAAACCACAAAACACTTCATGCAAAGAACACTCCATTTACTTGTCCTTTTCATTCTCTTCATGCTTTGTGAGGCTGCAGAGCTGAAGTGTGTCCAGCTGCTGTGTGACCTCCTCTGCCCAGCGACAGTTGACGAGCTCTCGGAGCTGCAGGGGAGCTCTGCAAGAAGGATGGCACAGTTAGAGCAGGAATTTGGCTCCAGGAGATAAAGGAAAAGCACTGAAGTGAGTTCAGTTCAATTCTACACTACCAGAAAAGTCACAGGCAAAAAAAAAAAAAAGAGCAGAAATTGTACTTGTTATTCCAAGAGAAAAAAAAAATTAAGTCATTTTGATCATTTTGGGAGAGCTGGGAACTGCACCCTGCAGTGTCACACAGAATGGCTGCACAGGGACACCACACAAATTACAGGCATAAAAAATGGACACTTTCACTCTGAAAACTGAAGCTTCTGGGCTCTGACTTTTGTAAGAAGAATATAAAGAGGAATTCCCTCTAGTTACTCCTATTACACCAGCTATGTGCACAGCAGTGTTACGTGGGAAGAACAAAGAAACTAGAACACATTTTAAAATAAGTATTATACCAGGGCCAATTTTTACAGAAACACCAGGTAGGTCTCAAAAAAAAAATAATAAAAAAAAATCAAGCTTATAAATTCAGTGCAACCTGCACGGAAAAAGAGATTGATCATAACAGGACAATCCACCCAATCTTGATATTAAAAATACCTTACCTACAATGAGGGCACTGAGCTCTTTGTTCAGTCAGCCAACGCTGTGATGGAGAAAGGAAAAACCATTTTAATCAGACTGGAATGAAAGAACTGCAGGCAAGCACATTCTATCATTTAATAGGAGTTACTTGTTTTTATTACAGCTTTCCTCTATTTCTTCCTTTTTTTAACAAATTTGCAATTTAACTGTTCAACCACTTAGTCACAGAAGAAGCTGCTTCTTGTGTCTTAGTAACAAGTAACTGCCTGGCTTTAGATGTCAGAGATGCTTCAGTTAAAATTATACAGAGAATTTTGAGGTACCAAATATTGCATTAGAAACCACCCACCTGGCAGATTCCCAGAGTCTTAGACTAAAGAGCATGTTTCAATAAAGGAAAGAAAAAGACACCACAAGCATCTTTTTCAGAGTCTAATTAGTCTTCAAGATAATTTATTTCTTCCTCTTGGGTTATTTATAGAGAAATTAAACACCTGAAGTTCAGTCATCAAATCCACAAGGAGCCTGGGAATGGTTCTCTTCCAGAAAGCTCCAGGGACAAACAGCTGAGCAAAGAACTTCCACCTGCCCACTACAACTCACAAGTGTAAAAGCTCAGCAGTTGATGGGTTTATATTTGTCAGCTCTCTACTACATTTTAAGAGTCTCATGAATAATCTCTCACCACCCAGCAACAATATGTCATCTAAAATCCTTAATATGCAGCACAAATCCTTCACCTACAGCTCTTGTCAGAGCCTCCAGAGCGAAGGATGAATGTCTGTTCCAATTTCTGGAAATACTACTGGAGGTCTGGAAACCTCAGCTGAACCTTTTGCTGCTACAGCAACCCAAAACAGCATCTGGATTTGGAACTGGAGTGTGATACACTGGGAACCAGGGCCCTAACAAAGGAATGAGGATTCAGGTGCTGCCTCAGACTCCCCTGAGAAAGATTTAGCCCCACCTGATCACACCACACCAGCCTGACAAGCATTACAGAACACCTCCAGGATACAGGGGGTGATGCTGTGACCTTCCCAGTTGCAAAGTCAGCATCTGATTTCTGTCCCAACTTTTTTCTTCCACACAGGCATCACCAACTCTCAGGAGGTGCTAAAGAAGGGATCATTGTGTGTCTCTTCCTTTAAGCAATTGTTCCAGATGGTGCCTATAATTAGCACCACCAAAGGCAACGCACAGCCTGCCTACTTCTTCCTCAGGGGTGTTATAAAAGGTTTTGAAAGGGAAACTAAAGGAAGAGAAAAAAAAAATAATAAAAGGAATCCTTGGAACTCCAGGAAAAGAATGTTTTCATAAGCTCAGTGAGTTTTCAGTTCAAACATTTGAAAGAATAAACTAAACCAAGCAAACTCACCCGGATACAGCTGAAACAGCAGAGCTTGGAGCAGTGAGGGCACAGGCGGGCATCCCGCAGCTTCTCCATACAAATAAAGCATCGGAACACCTCGGCAATGCTCTGCAAAGGGGGATTAGCAGCATTGTTAAACGTGCTTCAAACACATCAGGGCTGCATTTGTTTTCCAGGCACAGTGCCAGGTTTCAGTCCCGTTCCAAACATCTCCGAGGGAGGCATAACCTGGACACCACCACTCTCCCCCTCAGCTTCTCCTACACTGCACCAGCTCTCAGCACCCATTTTATAACACTATTCTCCTTCTTCAAGGAACAGCTTCTATTTGTCTTAACTTTCTTTTTGGAGCAGTCCTTCCTGTAGCCAATATATTCCTGCTTGTGATTGAGCAGCTGCCAGTAGAAATGGTGTTGTACCTGCAGACAGCAGACTGGCACTAAACTATTTCTAAATTATGCTAAGTGCATGTATGTGTTATACACAAGAGGGGCTGAATTGAACTGGGTGTATTTTTTATTTTTACAAGACTTACATTCTTTTAAGGTCTACCTTAAAAGAATGTCGAGCACTAGCTCAACAATTTCTACACTCTCTCCTACCCCATTTAATCAATCTTGGGTGATAAAAACATTCCCCAAACGAGAAAAGTATTTTGAAAACCATTTTTGCTTTCCATATCGATAAATACTTAACTCATAAAGAAGTTTTACCTTCTGTATCATACAGGAGCTATAACCCTTCTGGTTTTAACTATGGAACTTCATAAGGTCCTTCGGGGTGCTAATTTTTTTCCCACATCACTGAGATTGTGAATCAGCACAAAAGCACGACATCTTTAATTTTAAAGATACCACAGTATCTCCCACATATTAATGCCTTCTTTAATAGTCGCAAGCCATTGAAACGCACCATATGCGTTTACAGGAGGTGACCACAGCAGGTCTTTTGCATTCTTCCCCAGGCTGGCTGTGACACAGCCCCAGCAGGTGTCTGAGCTGCCGGGTTACAGCCACTTCTGCACCTTCACGGTGCCAAAACGGGTTCCGTGTGCGCCAGGTCTCTACCCACCCATCCATCCACCCATCCCTGGATCCATCCACCTCCGGAACTGGCACCTGCCAGCTCATTTCCTACCCCCTCCCCACCTGCTGCCTCCCTGCCCACCCGAGCCAAGCCCCGCAGCGCCGCAGGCTGTTCCCAGCGCCCGGGCCGGCACCTTTCGGTACCGCTCGGCCTTTTTTCCCCTGCTCACACAGAGGAAGAGACCCTCCGAGAGTAAACCGGGAGGGTGCGGAGGAGAAACCGCAGCCGCTGCCCCCTCACCGCCCTGAGGGAAGCGCGCGCCGCCCGCCCGCCGCTCACCTCCACGCTCTGCTCGTCCATGGCTGCGGCTCTGCCGGCGGCGGGAGCGGGGACGGCTGTCCCCGGCCTCNCCCGCGCTTGGATTTCCCTTTATTTTCTTTATTTTTCTTCATTATTTTTTATTCTTCCCTACCGGCGAGGTTTCAGGAGCGGGGATGGGTTTCCGCACTCCGCCGACAGCTATTTTATTATAGCCGTCGTTCACTAATAAATTTTTAACGCTGCTGACTAGTGGCAGCAAGGATGGAGTCCTCTGTCGGAAGTAGATCAGAGTGATTGAAAACTACTGAATCAGTTTGTGAAACTGATTAATTGCTTCAAAATGATTAGTTACTCATAGGTAAAAGGGCACACTTGGCAGCAGACATCATAAAATCAAGTTGTTCCTGTTCTTTTCAATACCCAGCATATTTCTCTTCCCATCAAACCCTAAAGCAGTTCATGGATGAGTTGAGAAATCAGCCTTTCCCTCCCTAAGAGCACTAATTTAAACTTTCCTTTGACAGACACAATGTTTCATTTAAAAAAAGGAACTTAATAAAACTTCAGGTATCTTACTCCCTCAAATTAGGCAAAAATGTAACTATCAAGGTAAAAAATAAGATACAAAATATCTATATTACACATATAAAAATACAAAAAATATAGAAATATTAAACAGAAGAATGGTTTTCACTGTTAGGGTGGTCAAACAGTATAATAGAGGTTGTAAACTTTCCATCCTTGGGAATTTTCAGGACCCTGCCCTGAGCTGCAGTCCAGGGACTTGGACTGGACAGTGCCCAGAAAATCCCTTCTGACCCTGGCTGGGCTGCAAAAAACCCGAGGGAATTCACATCAAAGGAAAATGAATCAGGTCAGGGAGCAGGTTCAGGGGTCTGAGCAAGGCACGGGGTCAGGAGTCACGTAAACAAAAGTATAATAAATCTTTATTCAGGAATGCAAATACAATTAAGAGGCTTGGATTGTTTGCCTTCAGAATCCCCTCAGGAATGCAGCAAGGAAATGGAAGTGCCACGTGGCTCACAGCATTCTTTAAAAATGCATCAACCATAACCCTTTAAACCAAGGTAAAGTGCCAACCTCAGTGTTTTTGAACTCTCCAATTTCAAGTATTATCAACAGAATGTGTATATAGAAACATAAACAACTTCCCAACAGTGAACTTGGAACTCTTGTTCCAGAGAAATTCTTGTTCCTTAATAATCCAGGAGCCATGATCAAGATGCTGCTGTGACAGATGAGCTTTCATTTACACAGCTAATTTAACATTTCCTTGTTTGTTGAGTTTCACAACCCCGAGTTCTTTCAGGATTTGAATTCTTGAGTCAGTGGCTTTCATATTCATCTTGTTCATCTGTGAAACACTCAGTGGTGCTCTGGAAGACAAAAACAATTTAGTAAAACATCAGGTCTGGCAGAAAAAGGCTAAAAAGCACATGCTGTTTAATCAGTGATTTTTGTTTGTGCTCTGTAAATCTCAAACTTATTCAGATCATCAACTTTTCCATGCTACTTCAAATCACAGCAGTAATTTCTAATCTCAGGGTTAAAGAGACAGAATTTTTGAGTTTAAAACTTCCTTTTTTTGTAACATCAGCCTGTAAGAAATCCCCAGCATTGACCCCAGAGAGGGATCATGAGGGAGTTGCTGAGGGGAGGGCAAGGTTTGGGGATCACAATTTCATGTCAAGGCTTTTTCAAGTTACAATATGGCAGTGAATGCTTAACTAGCTGGTTTTATTTCACTTGAAAAGGCTGAAATTCTTTCCAGTTTATTCAATTCTTTTGAGTCTTACCTGTTCTTCTTGACAATGAAATGGTTAAATAACCCCTTGTACAAATAGTTCAAGTCTGCTAATTTGACAGTGCTTCTGATGCTCCTGGGCACACTCATGAAGGCTTCCTCAGTCAGTGGTTTGAACTGGGGTTCTAAAAAAATTAGAAATAGAAGATATTTGTTTAAAAAAAATAAAAAAGGAAATGCAAAATATTTGTTTCTTCAGAAAGTACTTCCATTAGTGTTTAATAACCCCCCTTGGTGGCACTAAAGGAAGGTTTTCCAGCAAGAGAAAGGAAATAAGAAACAATCACTGTATCTGGAGACTCTAAAACATCATTTAATTTGAGATCTGATGAGGAATGACAAATTTGGTCTGTCAATGACCAGTTGGTTTTGGGTTTTGGGTTTTTTTTTTTAAACAAAACAAAGCCAACTGTTAAAATTCCTTTCTCAAAGCAGGGATAAATGGATTTTAAAAGAGCTATTTCTAAGGTAAGATTAGTGCACCATTTCTTCCAGATCATAAACACAAAAGTTTTCCACTTCAATCCCATTGAAAGCAAAGGGGAAAAACAATCCCAGAAACATGGCAACTATTCATTGAATGTAACTAAGGGGTCAGGTCCTTCTAGTAAAGTCTAAATTCTTCACATAAAAGCAGCAGATACTGGTGCTTGAGAGTGATTTTCCTGCCTATCTCTATGAGAAGAAAACAGTGGGAAGTTTATTTTTTCAGTATTTACCTTCATCTGAGGCAGGGACTGCAGGTTCTGGATGAGATGGCTAAAAATCAACAACAATGTCAGTGTTTGTTAGTATTTTTGCCTAGAAATAATTCTTTACGCTTTCACTTCTGCATGAAATTGACATTAATTACATTTTACCCTTGGATAAACCACTGAGGTCAACAGCAAAATCTCAGGGATTAAACACAGTTGGAAATAAATTAAGTTGAAAATGGATACAGAAAGATTTACATGCAAGTCAGATGAGCCTCCCCAGCTTTCCAGCATGGATCTGGAAGCACTGCAGATGATTTAGAGTTAATAATGGACAAAAATTGAGAGCATTTATCAAGGGAGGAGCAGATATTTGCTAACAAGGAGTGAGTGAAGTTGCAGGAACTGGACAGGTTCCATGCAAAGCAACTGTGGCAACAAAGGGACAGAAAGTGAAGTCTCCTGTGACAGTGGGCAGTGAGGAGAAGTAGGAAAAGAAAAGGTCAGTCAGAAAAACACCCTCTGTTAACCTTATTTAATATTTTAATATGAGACCCAGAGCAAATATTTGCAGATAATTATACTGGATAATTACATATTAGCTTTGAGTTATGGGAGAATATCTGGCTTTTTAACAAATATTAATTTAGATCTAAGACCTACTGCATTGCAGTTAGAATAGATGGTTACTCATATCCCAAAATTTGTTTATTATTTCACAGGAAATTAAATTTCTCACGACTTTGAGATACATTGGTTTGAATCAATGACATCCCTCACTCCCACCCAAATGTTTCTTTATCAAGAAGATCAACAAGAGCAACCAACTGCATCTCTGACAAGAAACATAAACATATTCCAATTAAAAAATAACAGGAACAAAGTCTTCCATCAAAGCTAATTACTCCTTTGTGGACCATCTAACTGGAACAATTAAAAAAACTTAATCTGTATACAATAAAAATGAATAAGTTTATTAAGGAATTAATCCCATTTCTGGAAAAATCCATTCATTTGAGAGGTATTAAATCCCAAAATCAGTTCCTTCTGCATTCAGCTGAGCTGCACTGGGGATTAAAGATTTCTGGAATACTGACATTCCATGCCCTAATTACCTTTTCCACTGGCAATTCCACTTCTTTCCCAGTCTGCAAGTTTAACTGCTGAGCTGCAGTCTGTTCTTCTGCTGACAGAGGGGAGCTCTGGGGGAAAAAAACAGCAAACACAGAGAAGTCTGATACTTCAGCTCCTGAGGTGGTGATATTTGCAGAAGGACTCAATGTTTGTGCAGCCCTTGGCTCATGGAAACTGACAGTAGACTCCTGATTTCCTCCCACTGAAAGCAAATGTACGAGCAAAGTATTTCTGAAAAACCAACCATCATCTTCCTCAGTACTATAAATCAGTCAAGTAAGATAAATTCTTCAATTAAAAACCAGCATTTTGTTTAAAGAATTACATTAGTCCAGAAGTTTAATCCACCTTTGGTTTAAGAAATATGAAAAAGTAGAAGAAAATCTTGACCTAAAGCTCTACATGTAACTCAAGCAAAGGGTCTTCCACTTGAAGAAAATCCCAAGTATAAAACTATTCTTGATGGAATATCCTTGAAACACAGTGAGATATGATCTGTTTTGCTTTCTGTGACATATAACCACTGTCTTTTAAATCATGATACAGCCCATTTTGTCTATAAAAAGTTACCTGTAACTTGCCCAGAGCTGCTGAGAGATTAAACCCAATCTCCAGGCACTGTCATTAGAACACTGATCTAAATCACCTTATCTATAAAGGGACAAAATTAATGCTTTCACAACCTCCTCAATAACGAAGCAGTGTCTGAAGACCACTTATGAAAATGTTGTTTGTTGTTGGGTTTCTTAACAATTCAAACATTATCTTAGGAAAAACATCTTTGGAATAACAGCAATTCCAGGGTGTTTGTTACCGTGGTTTTAACTTTCTCCCTTTAGAGAGTGAAAATCAATTTGCCATTTAAAAGCTTTTTAAAACTGGTTTCACTTTCTATTTTCTTTTAAGGTGTCTACTTCTGAAAACTGTCAGTGTGGCCCTGGGACAGAGCTGTGCACAGAGGTGTTGATTCCTACAAAATGACCCAAACTGTGTCACTCTACTCACACTCCTCAGCTCCAAATCTGAACACCCCCAGTTTTAACTTCTGGGGATTGGGATTTACAGAAAGAACTCCAACCCTGCCAGCATTCCTTCAGGGAAACTGTCTCCTTATCTTCTAAGAGTCTGCACAAACAGCAGTTTCCAGTGGAACCACTGGTGGTACAGAAAGGTTACAAAATTCATTCCCAGGAGTGAAAACAAAGTGATTAAAATGAAAATACCACCTCCAGCTCAGCTCGTTGCTGTAGGGCCTGAACTATCTTCATTGTTTTCTCCAGGGTAGCTTGGATGCTCTCCATGGATTTCTTCTGCTCCATGGAGATTTTTTCCATCTGCACACAGAGGGATTTGTAACGGGATTTCAGCACTGGGAGCTCTTTCAGGAGAGCAACTGGATTCTCCTGTGTGAGTAAAACATTTGAGTTATGTGAGATGATAAAATTAATGTGGCCACGTATCAATTAAAAGTGTAGGTGTTGGAGACCCCAAAATCTAACATGAACTGACATTTTACAATGAAAATGTACAGGAGAAAAGGAGCTGTTTACAAAATCCTTTACATCATTTCTTGTTTTCTTCTCATCTCTCCCCCAAATCTCAATTTAGTCATTGCTTGTTGACAATTTATCTTGGAGCTCAGAGCAAGGGTGAGTTTTAGCTCAGACTGGAATCTGTAACCTGAATTTAGTTGTTAACACCACTAATTTCTCAGAGGAGAACATGGGAGAATTTCACTATCCCAAGAAACCAAAGGAGTTTGGTTTGAATTCATATTATCTTGATATATGATGCAGCAAATACTTAATAATAATAAAAGCCTGACAAGTACATGAAAGAACAGCCACATATATTTCAGGTTTAAAGAAAAACACCCATTTATTACCAATTTCATGCAGTAAAATTGAATTTAATCTGAAAATACTACCTCTGCTGCTGTATCATCAGGAAGACTTTTCATTATTTCAAACTCCACTCTGTGCTGAATATAATCCAGATCAGATTCTGCTTTCTGGAACTAAAATATTTAAGGTCAGGCACAGTATATTAAACCCCAAAAACTCCACACAAACCCCAACCTGTGTTTCAGGAAAGCAGGAGGCAGCTGCCTCCCTTTGAAAGGCTCAGGGACCATAAAAGTTTTCAAATTTAATTTTTTCAAATATTAAAGAGTTCTGTTAGCAAACCTACAACACTCAGTTATTTACACAGAGGAGTTTATGAGTAAATTCAGGATCCAAGAGTATCATCAGAGCTTTTCTTAATAATCATATTAGGGATGTGTTCTTTCAGATGGTTTTAATACCCACAATACATTTTATTATCCCCCAATAAACCAGACTGACTAACAGCTCATAAAATTGATGACATCACTTTTCTTTCCTTGGGATAAATAAGCCACCAGAGAATTGTCTAATTGCCTTGTAAAACAGTCTGCTTATAGCATTGCTACTTAATTAATTTTAGTCTGCAATTTTAATATCTATTAAAGACTTCCACTCTCAAGAAAGGCAGTTTTCCCAGCTCCCAAGCAACTCATTAATTCTTTGACATAATAATTCAGTGATTTTACAGTCACAGAAGAGACAATGATGAAAGCAAGTTCAAAATGGTTGTGACTTCCTTAACTTGGTTTTCACTGGAGATCAACCCCAAATTTTTTTGACCATTCCAGTTTTTTTTTTAAGTATCACAGTAAGGCTGTATTTGTTACAGGCAGTGTTATAAAGTACCAAACACGCACAGTCTGTGGGATTTCTGAAGGGATATTTATGTTTTAAACATCAGCCCTGGGATCCACCTTAAGGAAAGGCCATTAGTGCCTTTGAGGATGTGGAAATTCAGCCTGAAGGAACAGGATTGCATCCAGGATACTCTCCAGTGAAAGCCTCTTTCTGAGGGAGTGGAGATGGATGATGTTTCATACACCTCCAGTACGTTTTCAAATAACAGCTTAAGAGAAGGAAAATAAATCTAGTGAAGAGCTTGAGCATCTATAAATCAAGGGGGAAGCTTTGGCCCAGTACTGCCATAATTCACCATCTGCCCAACAAAACTCCTTCCCACACCTGCCCCAGAAACCAGCCAGGACAAAATCCAAGAATAAAATACTTTTCAGTGCACTGTACATTTTTAAAGAGTTCATGAGGGATTTCTTCCCCGACTGCTCAATGGTTTCTGTTCTCCTCCACTAACAAATATTTGTAGGTTTTCATTTCCACAGCAGGCACCCCAAAAAGAATATTTTTTTTTGCTTTTTTCCAGCTCCTCCATTTGATCAGTTTTTGGGGAAGAAGACAACAAATATGGGCTGCTTGCAAAATGACTCATTAAATATTCAATATTGATAACCTAAGACTTCCATAAGGAGCTAACTAACATCATGTGATTCAGGACATTAAAAACTGGATGTGAAGCTAAATGTGGCTAGAATATTAAGATTTATGACAAGATTAACACAGTTCAGCAGGACTGCATTTATTTAATAAATATTTATTTCTTGCTTCATTTCAGGAAACATCCACCTGCAAAAATCTCCCCTTAATGTTCCAGGTCAGAAGAATCATTTGTAGGATGATTATTTTACAACAACCACATAGAAAATGCAGGGTTTGAAGTGTAAATTTTGTCATTTATTCACAGGCTTGGAAGAAAATGTTAGAAACTGAGGCAAGAGTGAGGCCAGTGCTGAGGGCTCTGCTCTCAGATGCTTTGACAATACTATTGCACTGCTCTCTGTATAGTACAGTAGTGCAATAAAGTCAGAGCACTCGTTAGCAGCAACAATTCTGGGCAACCATCAATCACACACTCACCAAAAAAAAGGGAAAAAACCACATCAACTCAGCCAGAGGTTTCTGTGGATCCTGAAGAGTTGGATAAGGTTAAAGCTCACCAAGTCCTAATATGCACACACACAAAAACTCACATTATTATTCATGATCTGTCATTCCACTGATCAAGAGGGGAAAAAAACCCCAACCACTCAATAAAATGCTCAATGGATCTGTCAGAAATTCAATTGCAAACTCTTTGGTGCTTTTTAAACTGGAAATTCCATTTTCCAAGTGTATTTATTGCTTGGATTTGCCTCTTAGCAAGCTAAGATTCTAAACTGCCCTCACACAGATGTTCTTAAACTGCATTACAGTGAATATCTTCTAGACAGGAGAGTTTATTCTTGATAATTTGCAGGTGCTGAACCACAATAAAATGCACTTAAACACTCCTTTCCCAGCTCTGGGGATGTCCTTTACCACTGGGGTGTGAGAGCACCATCACAGGGAGGGTGTATTCCATAAATCTCAGTGATGGTGAGGTTTTTTAACATAACAGTGACTTCTTATTGAGAGTTTGAGAACTCTCAGGGTTTAAAAGCACTGAGATCCTTAACAAAATGCAAAGAAACCCAGGAATGGAGTGGAGAGAGGGGGATGTTTGCTGATGTACACAGAGCAGAGTCACCTGGACCATTTCTAAGACACACAGATGGTGGCATTTGGCATTAAATGACCAAAGTAAGTTAAGACAATGAGTAAGAAAAAACAAACCAGTGGCAATCTCATTTTACAGCTGTTTTGCAGATCACTTTCTGGTCTCAGGCAGTGACCTGGGATGTGACTGTAACAATAATGAGAATACAGAGTAATGCAGATTGTATTGCTGGCCAATGCCCTTTTAACATTGCACTGCTTTTTGTGCATCATCACCAGTAGTACAACATAAAAAGGGCACTGGACAGACACCACTCAGGGACAGAGGAGGTCCAGTACCCCAAAACCACTGAGAGCAATGAAGTGAATTGTTCTGAATGAAGCACTTGCAGCTCATCTGGCACTTTAACCACTTGTTATCCCATTTTGTCAAATGGATGTCCACAAAGTTTCCCTCAGTGCAGGCTGGGCATTAAAGGTAAATGTGCATAAGGATGCTCTGGGTGTTCATTACAAGCCTTCTTGAGGCTGCTGGAAAGATCCCAAACCCCAGCTGACTCCAAGGAATTTGTGCAGCCCTGTCCTGAGTCCTGAAATACAGCACCTGGAGTTCATGGAATCGTGGGATGGGATGGGTGGGAAGGGACCTTAAAGTTCATCCCATTCCACCCCTGCCATGGGCAGGGACACCTCCCACTAAATAAGGTTCCTCCAACATGGCCTTGATCTATTCTGATTTAATTTGGCAGCTTTATGATCTTTTCCATGATTAATCTAACACTGTTATGGTGCTCCTGTCACAAATAACCATTGATTACCTGGTATTTTCATACCCATTTTTCTCTTCAAGCTCCCTCTAATTACTTTATCCCTGCTTCCATGAGACTATAAAGAAGCTTTCCATGAAATTCATGTCAAAACCTCCGGGGAAACAAGAAGTGTTACTTTATCACACTTCTGTGGAGAGAGCTGACTTCACAGGAAATCCAGGACGAGGAAACAACAAAGCAGAAGGGAAAGGAAAAGACACAAAGCTGTGAGATATGAGATTATTCTGAATTCCAGAATAAAAGCCCCTGTAAACTTAAAGGGGGCAAAACCACCTCTTTATTCACATGGCCTAAAATGAGAATCACTTGAAAGCATGACTTTCAATAAAACAGAAACAAAGCATTACTATAAATACATAAAGAAATAAAACATCTAACCCAAGTATCTCTAAACACATTTCTAAATTAAACCAGGCTTTAAATAAATAAAGAATACTAATAGATGGGGAGACCAAGCACACACTGTGGGCAAAAATGTAAAAATGTTATTTAGAAGGAAAAGCAAGGTTTGAAGGACATCACAAGGAACTTGGCTGGTTGGACACAGCTCCCCAGTGCCTCTCCACTGAGGGGAAATACAGCCCAGCTCTTTCGGGGAGATTACTTTTTGTCCTTTTTTCACTTTTCCAGGAGTGGGGCAGGCAGAGAGGAGACCATGACATACGGTACAGCCCCGCCGTGCTTCAGGGGCTGCCTCAGAGCACGAGAAAGGAGCGAAAAGCTGCAAAAACTCGGGAATTTGGGGCTTGGGAAGGGAGGGCCGAAGGGGCCATCGCCCCGCTCCCCCCGCGCGCCGGCGCCAATGGACCAGCCCGGCCCGCTCCCCCCCCTCACAGCGAAAATGGTCCAGCCCAGGTGAGCGCTCCACCCTCGCCCCCCGCTGGGAGAAAATGGACTAGTCCGGGAGCTCCACTCTGCCCCGCGCCCCCCCCCGCCCGCCGCGGGGA
>VZTN01005290.1:69445-83041 GCA_013400515.1 Erpornis zantholeuca | reverse complement strand
TGAAGAACTCAGTGCTTTATACCAAGTGCAGCTGGCAACATTCAGAGTGTCTAGAGAGAAAAAGGTAGATGTTCATTATTGTGTTCACCACTTTTTCATTAATCTAAAATGTACTGAAATTTCTTTTGACTTCTGGTTGCACTGAGAAACATAGGAAAGGGTAAGTTCCCTCTTAGAAGTGTGAAGTTTTGGCAAATGGGAAGGATGGACATTTCAAGTGTCTTTATTTTTTTGGTCTCTTTTTTTTTTTTCCCTAGCTGCTGCAAGGTTCTCCTGAATTGATTGAACCCAATATCTTCATAGCAGATTGGCATGGAGTACATCTTTCTGCAGGTGGAAATATGTTCCTTCCAGATGATAGAAAAGGTAAACAAAACATCATAAACTTCTATAGTGGCATATATATTTCTAATAAACTGTGTGGTACAAAGCAGAAGGAATTGCTACTCCAAAATCAGTCTTTAAACACAATAAAGTAATGTTGACACTACTGATTTTCTGGTTTGTTTTTTTTTTTGTTTGGGATTTTTGTTTGGTTGCTTGTTTCTTGTTTTGTTTTGTTTACTTCATGGTAAGAAGTGCAGTTTACTGGAACTCTCTACTAATTGAAGAGAGTACACTTTGGAATTATAAAGAAATATCAAAGATGCAAGTAATTCATTGTACATCCATGCAAATTAATAAAAATGTTTGTAAGTGAAAATGTTCTTGCACATGATTTTTAAACAAACTCTGTTTAAAACTTATGTTGTTCTTTTGTCATGTTTGAAACAGTTGTAATGAGTTGATTTAATTAGATCCTGTTCACATGTTTAATTAGATCATTAGTTCACAACCCATGCGAACTTGAGGACGGAAAAACACACAAATATATATGTATATATACTTCAGAAAATATATCAGTATATACATCAATTATACTTTGGACTAGTGATACTCAGTGAGACAAATCATAAACACCATGTATAATCAAACCTACCAGCTCTGGCATCGTGAGGACTGGGGAACTACTGTTCCTGGTTCAGAGATTTTTTTCATCATGTGCTTTCTTGTGCAATGGACATAAGGGAAGCATGCAGCCTGTATTGGTAATTGTGCCATTTACATTCTTCTAAATACAGAAAAAACTATGTTATAATCCAGGGACTAGAAGAGGATACAGAGACATTAAAATCTGTGATGCCAGAGAGAAGAGCGAGAAACTTTACTTTTGATGGCCTTTGTGTTGAAAATAGCATATCTGTTCCAGAGCTTATTGCAAAAACCAAAAT
Source organism: Erpornis zantholeuca (assembly GCA_013400515.1). Taxonomy (NCBI): domain Eukaryota; kingdom Metazoa; phylum Chordata; class Aves; order Passeriformes; family Timaliidae; genus Erpornis; species Erpornis zantholeuca. The sequence goes on along the minus strand of VZTN01005290.1, from coordinate 81,770 downwards.
TAATACTAAGTGTCAAGGGTGATATTTGAGCAGGAAATGAGTCCCTAACAATCACTTTAAATATGAGCATTATTTTGTTCCCAGAGACAATAATGCAATTTATTGAGATGCTCATTATCTGTAATTTTTGAATCTCTTAACCTGCAGACAATAGTTTTGTCCTCACAAATTGCTTCTGGCTGTGTGCCCTTTCCACTGTAAATTTCCACTGTAAGTGGGAAAAAATAAGAAAGTTGCATTTCTGAGTTCTGTTACATTAAGTCTTTATATTATTTTTCATTAGTTAGAATACTTCCATAACGTGTGTGCATCAAACGTTCATATCATGCCATAAAATGACCCCACCTCTTTGGGGGGTCACTGTGCTCAGTGGCATTTGCTGATCATGAAGCATCTCTGTCATTATGTTTGTAGTGGAATTGCTAAGAAACTGATGAGGGAGCATAAATCCCAAATTCAGTGGTATAACATTACTTGCCTTTTACTTTAAGGCATTCTTGGCACTTCTGGCATGACAGAAGGGATGATGTATGAGCAGTTGCAGGTAAGCTGTATATCTACCTATATGTATTCATTTATTAGTTTTAATGAAGATAATTCACTGAAATTAAATTCTGCTGTAGACTAACTGAAGAGGTTCCAGATGAAAGTGGTTATTACAGTTTCTCTTCTAACAGGTCAGTCTAGCCAATTTAAAAAGAAAAAGTTAATTATGATGTGCTAAACCCAAACGTATTTTCTTCCTGTTACATGATTGCAATTCACTTTAAACTTAGTGCAATATGTGGTTTATTAGAATACCTGGATGCTTGGACTGGAAGAAATATATGTGGGACTTATTAGGTAATCTGGGCACCTTTTTTGGCCACATCTGTTTTCTTCATTCAGATGAAAGAGTAATACAAGTATTGCAGCAATTTCCTCACATTTTTTCCCACATAAGCCCACAAGTGAATAAAAGGTTAATTACATAGAAGTATATTTTATTTAAGTACTCTGTCATTACAGGGTTTAAAGGATAAAGCTGATATATTTAGCAAAATATCTGAGTACAGCACCAGTGTAAGTGTTTACTAGCATAAAAGTGCAGGGGATGTAAAAAATGTGGTGGTCTTTGAAATCACATTGTCCCCAAGATGGTATATCTTTCCTGCAGGAAAATTCTGACACAAGAAAGAAAATATGTGAAATATGTAATTATAAGCCTAGCATTTGTTATATTTTACACCTGCTATCCTATTATTTATCATCTCAAATATTCTTTAGTGCAAAAAGACATTAATTACTTTAATCAAGTAAAGTTCTAGTCTTTACATTAATCACCATTTTAAATTCTGGGAGACTACAGTTACATTTTCTAAAACAAACAAACAAACATAAACTCTCCCCACCCCTTGCCCCCTCTAATATAAGTATTAAGAGGTTTTAAGAATTTCTAGTTCCTGGTGCCTCAGCAGTACTTTTCAGTTATTTTTTATCTCTGCAAGGTTTTTATTATGATTCAAGCTTGAAAATTTTCTAATGGTAGTCTGAATATTTCTATGGGCTACTCATTAAATTGGTATTTCAGCTTGCAAGTGTCTTGCAGCTGCCAGCTCAAAGTATTGAAAATCATGATTCAACACTCCCAAAATAAAATAATGCTTCAATCTTTAAACCTTTAGGGTGTACTTGAATTATGTTTACAGATTACTTTTTCAGCCATGAGGTCTAACAAACTTCTTTATAGATGTTTTCAAGTATTTCACAATTTTTGCCCTAATGACAAGCTCCCATGATTTGATGCTGTAGAAAAAATATTGCACGACTTATTAAAAAAAAAAAAAAAAGGAAAAAAATCAAGGTCTACCAAGTCCTATTATAAATGTACAAATGTGTTGTTGTTTTATAGGCATTTATCTCACAAACAGACTAGTAAAAAGTGTCTTACTTTAATTAACTGTAATGAAGGAGGCGAATATGCCGAATATGGACCTCAGTGGTTTTTTTACAAGAACTACTAGAGATAAGGTATCTATTAAAGGAAACCAGACTCATAGCGTGGCTCATTTTGGTAGGGCACATAAGGATTGAGTCCAACTCCCTGCTCCTCACAGGACTTCCTAAAACTAAACCATATGACCAAGAGCATCATCCAGACACTCCTTGAACTCAGACAGGCTTTGTGCTGTGATCACTTGTCTGGCGAGCCAGTTCCAGTGAGGAACCTTTTCCTGATGTCCAATCTGGACTTCCCTTAGTGCAACTTTCTTTTATTCCCTTGTGTCCTGTTGCTGTAAATGTAATTGCTGAAATGTAGAGCATGCTTCAAGGTTGCAAGCACATATGCTAGTACTTTCAACATGTAAGTGCCACAGAAATGCACATGGAACTAACAGCAGTAAAATAATTAACAATCTTACTTTGCTGATTTATTCAGGACTTTTTTTTTTTTTTTCTGCTGTGCTGGAATTCCTGAGAGAGAAGCTGTTCAGCAGAAAACTAACTTAAGATTCTGAATCTTTAAAAATGTTATTTTAAAGGAGACATAAAAGGATATTCTTCATAGCTACATGGGATGACAGTGTAGTATAAGAAATTCTTCTCAATGCTGTGTTTATCCTGCAGAAGAAAACAGGTGAAACAGCAGGCAGTACATTTCCACACATATGTAGGGTCTGGAGAAGACCAGTGGATATTCATCCTTAATCACAGTGGTGGGTGTACTGTGTCTTTGATTTTCACAGGAGCACTGGAAAGCTGGAAAGCACATTGTGTTCCCCCTGAGTCATGGAACTTCTTTAGCACCACTGGCAGTACGTTATCCACAATCAGAGCTGATCTGTGTTTTCTTTGTGAGATTTGTAGCAAAGAAAAAATTGATTTTGAAGTGAACTTTGGAGGAATGGAGTGCAATCTCCTCATAGGTAAGAATCTCCTTAGAAGCTAAGTTGTATGTTGTATAGATTTGGTTGTCTTTTTTTTTTCTTTTAATTTTAATTGCTTAGATTTTTTAATTGTGTGCATATCACAGCTACTGCAGATTTTGCTCAACTCCACTGCATGTGTGTCACTACAGCATGTCCTGGCTTTCGCTGGCAGATACAAGACAGTTGTAGTGCAACCCTGTTGTTGGTCTGTCACCAGCAACTTGTTTTTTCACTGTGCTTTTTGTGGTGGATTGACCCTGGCTGAATGCCAGGTACCCACCACAGCTGCTCTGTCACTCCCCTCCATAACTAGACAGGGGAGAGAAAATATAACAAAGGGTTCGTGACTTGAGATAAGGACAGGGAGACATCACTCACCAATTCCTGTCACGGGCAGAACAGACTTAGGGATATTAGCTGAATTTTTTACTGATCAAAATCAGAACAGGATAACGAGAAGCAAAACAAACATTAAAAATACCTCCCCCACTCCCCTCTTTCCTTCCTGGGCTCTACCTCATCCCCCAAAGTGCTGCAGAGAGACAGGGAATGGCAGTTACAGCCAGTTCATCACAGGTTGTTCCTGATGCTGTTCAGGGACAGTTCTTCCTCTGCTCTTGTGGGAGCTCCCACAGGACACAGTTCTCCACAAACTTCTCCAGCCTGAGTCCTTCCCATGGGATACAGTTCTTCAGGAACTGCCCCAGTGTGGGTCACTATTCCGCAGGGTGCAGTCTTTCAAGAACAGCCTGCTCCAGTGTGGGTCCCCCACAGGGTCACAAGTCCTTCCAGGAAACCTGCTCTGGTGTGAGCTTCTTTCTCCAAGGGTCTTCAGGTCCCTGCCAGGAGCCTATTACAGCAAAGGCCTCCCACAGGGTCACAGCCTCCTCTCAGGTCACCAGCTCCAGTGTGAATCTGCCCCATGGGCTGCAGGGGGATCTCTGCCCTCCCATTGACCTCGGTGGGTTTCAGGGGCACAGCTGTCTCACCGTGGGCTGCACCACCAGGGGAAAGTCAGCTCTGGCACCTGGAGCACCTCCTGCCTCTCCTTCTCCCCTAGCCTTGATGTCTGCAGAGTTGTTCCTCTGACATATTCCTCTCACTATGCTCTTCTCTGAGCACAACTAAATCTGAAAAATGACTTTTTTTCCTTCTTTAATCTGTTATCACAGAGGCATTATCACCATCTCTGATTGGCTCAGCCTTGGCCAGCGGCAGTCCGGGACATTGGCTCTGTCAGACACGGGGGAAGCTTCTGGCAGCTTCTCATGGAAGCCACTCCTGTAACCCCCCCCACTACCAAAACCTGTCCATGCAAACCCAGTACAATTTTGAATACTATTATTTCCTGTGATGCATAATTATGTTTGGTTCCCCTGTGACTATTACATTAATAGTTTCCCAGGCAAGGTTCTACTCCCAAATAACTTACATTTTTTCCTTCAGAAAACTGACAGACCATGCTTTAGCCTTGGCTGTCAAAAACACGTCTATATTTCCAGAGAACTTACTGTGTTTTCTGAAGTGTGTTCTGCTCAGTGCCATTCAGAGCTTTCAGAACTTAAACAATTTTTTTTTATTTGCTGCTCATACTCTCTCCAAATAGCCAGGGTCCAGTTTTGATAGCTGTCCAGTATTGAATGAGTCATTTGGCTAGCAGACACGAATCACTAGGTTTCACCTCAAACTCTCCAAACAACATAAGTAAGCTAGAAGAACAAATCAGTTTCCTGAGCTGCACTGCAAGTCACTTATCACGGTCCACCGTTATCTGCTTTTATTCCATCACACGGTAATTGGTTTGCAGACCTCAGAGCAACATCCCATGAGCCATTCTTGCCTAAAGCTGTTTTGAGCCTGGCTCTACTGCCTCTTTACATACAGTGAGGCGTTTCAGCAGCAACTGAAAATTTTCCAGTAGAACCTCAATCCATCCTGTGGCTTTCCTGGGATCCCCTTCTTAGAAAAGTGTTCACAGAAGAGCTTTAGAAAAAAGTACTAAGAGTAATGAACCTCTGTATCTTGTTTGCTTTAGCAACATATAAGGCAATACTATTTTTAAGCTTACTTATGTAACATTAAAAGCTTTTAGTTAAGATTGAGTTTTTCATTTTCTAAGTTATAATGATGCAGCATGTTTGGGTCTTTTGCAGTGGAAACAGAACGATGGTGCTTCTAGCAGGGTACAAATTGCCTTCCCTTCAGCTCATAATTTGTTTCTGGCTTGTCTAGTAGAAATGAGATGGAAAGGAACTTCAAGGGCTCAGAAGTCCTTAGAAGACGCATCAAAATGCCACCAACTCGATTTGCAAAATTACAAACGTTTCAAGATGTTTTTCGTTTTAGGGCCGAGTTTCTTCAAGTTTTCTGACCAAGTTAACATTGACAGTTGACATTATCAGTTCCATATATTGTAAGGCTACAAGGTGAATCCAGGTTTAGAACAAAGAATTGGAATGTGTGGCTAAAAGCACTATTAAATGCAGAATAAACAGCTAGATAACATCATCATGCAATCTTTTACCTCATTGTGGAACACACTTTATAGAGAAAATTTTGAAAATATGTGGGGTTTTTTTTCTGGTTTGGGGGAATTTATGTGCATTGTATTTCTTTCCCATCACTGTTGCCTCTTGCTGTGCCCATCTGAAATTCTAAGAATGGAAGATGCGAAACCAAACCTTAAGTGAGGTAATGATATGAAAATTGTAATAGGACAAATAAACTGCACAAAGAGTTAAAAATGATTCAAACAACTTGATCGGGTGATGAGAGAAACATGAATTCTTTAGAAACTGACAGCTCTATAAGAAAAATGTCATGCTTCTCTTTTTTCCTGTTTTCATTATAGTAGTAATTACTATCTCAATACCAGTCATTTCATGGGGATTAATGACCAGCTGAGGATAATGACCCTCAGCATTATCTGGAATAATCAACTTGTGCCCATTTATCTCTAATCTCCTGAAATTACTCAGCACTCCAATTGTATTACTTATTTATAGAGAAATTTGGTAAACATGCATAAAAAACCTCCTGTAATGTTTCAAAATTATTCTGTTCACATCCGTTGTGCCACTCTTTCTTTTTTCCGCCTTCTGATTTAATATTATACTACACAAGAGGCCAGCTCCTTGTTTGTGAGGCTATTTATGAATATGGCAGTGAATACCAGTTTCAAAATTTCCTCCTGCTTTTTTATGTTTAAGTACACATGTAATACCCAAATTCATGCAGAAATCTATTTTCAATAAATTGCTTGAAGAGACCTAATCCAAGCAGAAACTCAGTTATAAGAAAAAAGGCTGTTGTCAGAGACAGGAATTATGTTCAGCTGAATGCTGTAGCTCTGTTGTGGTTTCACTCAGCCTCAGTACCACACAACCACTCTTTCACTCCCCTGCACTGGGACAGGGAAGTGAATTGGAAGAATAAAAATGGAAAAGCTCTTGTCTCAAGATAAAGACAGTTTATAGGTAAAGCAGAATGCACCTGCAAGCAATGCAAAAGAAGGAATTCATTCTCTGCTTTCCAAGGGCAGATAGATGCTCAGCCACTTCCAGGGAAGCAGGACTCCATCACATCTCACGATTACTTGGGAAGACAAGTGCCACAACTCCAAATGTTTCACCCTGCCCTTCCCTCTTTTCTCCAGCTTTTATTACAGAGCATGATGCCATATGGTGTAGAACATCCCTTTGGGGTCAGCTGTCCTAGCTGCGTCCCCTCCCAGCTCCTTGTGCACTCCCAGCCTACTCCCTGGTGGGAAGATGCAAAAAAGGCCTTGTGCTGTGTAAGTGTTGTTCAGCAGTAAGTAAAACATTGGTATGTTGTCAACACCATTTTCAGCATGAATCCAAAATGTAGCAACATACAAATTACTATGAAGAAATTTAAGTCTATCCCAGCCAAAAGAATACAAGCTCAAATGACCACATGTGTGTTTGTGAGAAATGCTTCAACATTTGTTTTGTAGGAAGAAAAATGGTTGCAGTGCAAGTAAGACTAGAAGGAAACAGGCTTCATAATCAAATGCATATATTGACATGTTGTCAAACATAATTTTCTTAACTTTCTTCAGTGAAATTTATTCCATTGTTATTGAAATTTGAGAAATAGAGGAGCAATGAATTTTGTATTTAGAAAGAGCTATTTCATGAAGAGGAAAACTGTCAAGTCTGGCTCTAATAATAGCTATACATTTTTAACTACTGAAAGAGTATCTCAAGGTATTATTCACAGAAGTATTATATAGCTCAGGAATGACAGCAAATTCTGAACTGTGCCTGTTTGAGGCAGCCCTCATTTGTATTTGGTCTATGGTCCATAATTTGAAAATAGAAATGCATTAGTGGAGCTTTTTCTGCCTGCAAATTTTTACCACGTTAATTAAGTATTCTTCAACATTAGTGTCCCTCTTTAATTCTGTTAGATGACTAACAGATTCAAATTTGTACTTAGTTTAGGTAATGGTTTTTTATATTCCAGAACCTAGCGAACTAGATAATAATGACAGTGCACAGTTCCAGCATTCCTGCAATCTAAAGTAGATCTTTTGGCTTGGTGAAATCTAGGTGATTTAAGACATTCTGCTCCTTCTTATTCTCACCTGGAACCATTTCAACTAATGTTGCCAGGTATCTGCTAATTGTTTTCTTCTTCCAAATGGTTGTCCATGTAGATTCCTAGTTCTCACACATACAAAAGAAGATTGCTTTGGCCAGCAAGTCATACCAGCATTTTGTTGAACTGTACTTCTCCCCAAGGAGGTAAAGACATTTGCCAAAGCTCAGAAGTACTTTTTACTATTATTATTATTTTACTATTATTATCATAATCATAATCATCATCACTACCAAACATTCATGCTGCAACAGTCTCTCATTTACCCCCTTGCAGTTCTGATGGCTGCCAGCTGAGGGTCTGTGTGGCACTTGAAATATTCCAGTATATTTCCACAGACCAGCATTCACTTCACCTTTGAGTCAGCTGTCCTTCCACTAAGAGGCAGTGTTGGCCTATCTTTCCTAAGTCACAGATCCTACAGAAATTAGAAGCAACATGAAAACCTGGTGTAGTAATTGATCCTAGCTTTAATTTCATTCAGCTTCTGGGTTAGACAGTGGCTAATATTTGTCACACGGATGAATATAGAGAGTTCCAATGACAAACATTTGGCCCAGAGATGGATTAAAAGACATTTGCTAGATAGGGTTTGCTGCTGCACATGGCAATTGTCACACTGTGCCTTTTCACAATCGCTAGAAACATAATTTTAACCAAGTTGTTACAGCTGCACAGATATATTTTGCATTCAGAAGATATGTGTCCAGGCTTCATGGTAACAGTAGAAATCTACAGAAATGATGACTTATAAACTAGGAAAAATACATACTTTGGATTCTAGACTATTACCAGCTCTTCATGTCAAAATCAAATGATCAGGTGAGAAAAATTTACTGCTAACTGTATTTTTGGAGAATTGCAGAAATGTTCTGGTTATTTCATGGGTGACTAGTAAGTTAATGACAAAGAGAATTTGAATTTTTTTTCCTGGTATTACAGTACCATAACAAGACATTTTCCCCACTTTGGTTAGTAAGTCAGTCTTTTAATTTTTTTTTTTTTTATTATTATTTTAGGCTTGTTTTTCCTGTAAGTCAGAAAGATAAGGACTGTAGAAGGAACTGTTTTTTGCTCTTTAGCAGCTAGTTAGCATCAAGACTGCTAGACTTGGCTTGTGTTAGTACTGCTAGGTATAAAAGATGGATAACCTGGCTGTTATTCATGACATTGTGTGGTGTAGAACAGAGAAGGGATCCAGGGGTCCATCTGGTGCAAGCACCAGAATAACCTGATCACGTGGTAGGATTGTCACTGATGCAAAACCTCTTCCTTCACTCAAGGTAAAGATTGTCTTTAGCAGTGAGATATGTGGAAAGGTGCACTTCACTTCTTGTTGGAAAAAATGAAAGAGCATCTGGCCTGAATTTAGGCTTACTGGTAGGTTTCAAGTCATGGATACAGGTCAGTGATGTATATTCAAANCAGATGGCTCTGATCCCTTGCAGAGATCACATGCCCTGAGTTCTCAGACATTCTTCTATGAGCTCTCCATCTTTGAGTAGAAGCATCTGTCATCACAGACTTGTTTGGCCGAGATAAGATGGGTTTGTCCTTGCAGTTCTGAAGCAGGTCTTTCTACCAGTTTGATGAAAAGATTTGAGTACAGCTGTGTATCTGAAATGTCTGCATGGCAGAACTCCTGCATAGAGCATAGATAAAGTCTGTCAACATCAAATACGAAGGTAGCTTCCTACATAAGCTGCTTCAGAAAGCTCAGTGTAGTCTGGAATCATTGTTGTGCAAGCATTCTTATACAGCTGCTGTGAACACTGTTAGTTGAAGTCAAGGGGAAGTTGGTTTGCTTTTGTTTGGTTTGGCTTGAGGTTTTTACTGGGGAGGAGTTGTGGGGGTTTTTTTGTTGTTGGTTTGGTTTGGTTTTGTTTGGTCGGTTGGGGTTTTTTTGAGGCTTTAGTGGTTTGGTCCAGCTGGGGACCAAAGCAAACTTGTCAGTTTAGCTGACAAGAATGTAATATCCTTCCATGTCATAGCAAGTTGATGTAGAAAGGCATTTTGGAAACTCTTAGACTCTTAGATAAAAGACAGTCTGAAAGTTTGGGAAGAACATCCATTTACTGATAAGGGAAAGTCAAATCTTCATGTTTCTGACATGGTACTCCATAAAGATAATTTTTAGGCCCCATCATAGTATCAACTCCAGTTTTGNCCACTGCTGGAGACAGGATTCTGGGTTAGCTGGGCTGATCCATCCTGTCAGTTCTTATCATAATGATCCCTCTGGGTCTCATAATGCACAGAGTATCTTCTGAAGGCTCTTACAGAAAGAATCAGCCAGGATGCCATGCAGTACTTCCAAGAACTCCTGATGGCATTCTGTAATTAAAGCGTGCTAAATAACATATCCTCTCAACTAGACTCCTTCTGGGACGAGCAATGCTATGGGAATGGCTCAGTCTGTGGGCACTCACCTGCTCTACATGGGGCTTCTTGGCAAAGGAGATCCTGGCTATGGAGTGAGAAGCTATAGACAGCTCTTGTCCATTCACCTCCCCTTCCTCCACCTCCACCAGACCTAGGGAAAAGCAAGGGCATACATATCATTAGGTTACGAAGGTTATTTAAGCATATCACAATTATAATTTTGGCCTTTCAGTACTTAAAAGGAGGCTTATAAAAAGAGGAAGAGGGGTTTTTTACACATGCAGACAAGGACAGGACAAGGAGAAAGGCTTTAATCTGTAAGAGGAGAAATTTAGGTTAGATGATAGGAAGAAATTCTTCCCTGTGAAGGTGGTGAGGCCCTGGCACAGGTTGCCCAGAGAAGTTGCAGATGCCCTATCCCTGGAAGTGTCCAAGGTCAGGTTGGATGGGGTTTTGAGAACCATCTAATGAAAGTCTTCCCTGTCCATGACAGGAGCATTGGCCTACATGATCTTTAAAGACCTTTTCCAGTCACAACCATTCTATGATTCTAACTTTTGTGCAGATATGGTGCCCTATCAAGGATTATGTTATCCACATAGCAGGCTGAATGGAAGTTTGCTGTCATCCTTTACTCTGTATGTTTTATTTTTCCTTAAGTGCACTTGGCTTTACAACTTTAATAACAATCTTTCATTTTAGGAATTTCTATCTACCTTTGTTGAATCATGTGTGCAAAGCTATAAACTATTTTTCATATTTTTCCTTTCCTCATTCCTGGAATACTGCAATATCCTTCAGTACTTCAGTAATCAAAATAACACTGCTTCTCGAGGGACCACATAAATAAAGGAATGTTTGCAAGGGCTTTAAGTATCTGAGTTATACAAATTGTGTACAAGTAGTCTGGAAAAATTTCAGAAGAGGTCTTGCACTTGGATTGGAGACTGGTAGAATTTTGAACCAAAACCGAAACAATCCGTTTTACTTTTTCACAGCATTGATTATGAGAAAGCTTTACATCATATTTTCATGGAATAATTGTACCAATATAATACATCTTGATTATGAGACAAGTTTCATCAATATAAAGCTGACAGATGCCACTCCATCACTTTCTGTGCTCATTTTCTATGTCACAGGCTGAAGAGAAATTAGAAAAGAATAAAGAAGTGATGTTGAAGATTTGCTTTCAACTAGTTCTCCATAGTGCTGAAGTCTCTGGACATGTAACATCAGCAACATAAGTTAGAGCTGTCCCACAAATCCATTATGTTGCATTCAGGCTTCATTGATTATCTGTGGGAGACCTTTGCACCATGCTGCTCTAATTCTATTTGTGTGCTGTGCAGACTAATCCATAAATTTTGAGTCAGAGGATCATTAGACAAAGTAATTCCCTGTGTGTAGGATAAATGATAGAATTTCACCCAGAGATTTCTGCATCAAACTGTTTTAAACTATGAACTAAAACCATTTTGTTTGATAGACTTTTGTGGTTCCTTGGCTTCTACATCATGCTCATACATCAGCTTTCTCCTGATAGTACAAAGATTGATCCCATGCCTGGTGAGTGTGAATAGTGGAAAATTCTTACTTGCAACTACCTACTGAATTTCCACCCCCCCCAGGTATCTCTACTATCTGAAGGAAACAAAGAACTATCCAGCAAAAGAAGAGAACTTGTGATTCTAAACAACAGGATTTGGAATTGTTCCTAAAGAAGTCAACCTGCCTGGACTTCAGCAGAGGCTGATTACCAGAGGGTCAAGCTTTGCTCATTGAATAGTGTCCATATGGAATACCAATGTGGAACAGCTTCAAATATCATTTCAGGATTATACTGTTTAGCTTTGTTTACAGCATAAGCACTTTACAATAAGCATTGTGAAATATGCTTCTAGGTTTATACATTAGGAGAAAACCACAATTCTGAACAGTACATGTTTTCTATTTTTAGCATTTTTTTTAAGCTGTTGCATAGTCAGGTTTTGTGGAACAATACGTCAGTAGCCTTATTTATATGCATGTATGCCTTCTGTGTAAAGAGAAAGAGCTTTGTAATATGACCAGACAGAAAATATATGTAGATTCACTGTACCAGAATTAGAAACCGATTAAATACCATCCATATGATTTTAATATTTAGCAGGAATTTCACTTCTTATATTTGGATAATAGCAAATTCTAATGCTGGTGTGACAAGTTAATAGTCATTATTTGCAACTGGCATAGCTTCTGAAATCATTGTTATTTTAAAACCAGCTGGTTTTACTGCTATTTCTGTCTCCACATTATATGTCTGCCTTTAGCCACAGATTGTATAGATCTGTGTACATAAAATGTGTCATGTACATTTATATGCATTTTATATATACATTCGTTTTACTCTTTAACAGACTTAAGTAAAT
>VZTN01005290.1:0-67283 GCA_013400515.1 Erpornis zantholeuca | reverse complement strand
ATGACTGCATTTCAGGAGATGTGAAAAGAGGAAGCCACTTGAGAATATTTGGGTTTGACTGTATGAATTCACCATGCACTTGAATTAAAAAACTTCTCAGCTGAAGGTTTCATCATTCAATTTGTCTAGACAGATAACAGCAATTGGAAACAAAGGTCTTCTAATTAATTTTGTTTTGTGACTTGAAGGAAGCTAAATTATATGAATCCTCTTTGTTCAAATGTTCTCAACAGGAGACAGCGAGAATGGTAATGAGAAAACTAGTCATTTTAAAATATTTGACATTTGAGTCCTCAAATATCCTACCAAAATAAAAACTTACTTCCATAAAAGTTCTGTGTTCATAATTGAACCTATTGTCCACTGCTGTATTTTGACCTATGTTTCTAATTTCCACCATATTCCCTGGCTTAAACTGTAGTTAGATTTACTCAGTTTTGCTCCAAATGTAGGCTTTCTGTGGCTTCGTTACTGTCTTTTGTCTGCCTCCATCTTCATTGGTGCAATGCAAGCAAATACAGATAATTTTTAGTTGAGAGTTTGCCTTAGCAATGGAATCTATTGTCAGTTACAGTCCGAATCTTTACAGACCATGAAGACGTGCACATTTTTTGTATATATGTTTGTGTATATTTATAAGTAATATATATATGTGATTTTTAAAGTTAGTATAGTTGAAACCTTAGCTGTCTAATTCAATTTTTAGTCTGGACCTGTTGCAGGAAAAAGAAAGAATAATAATACAGTTAAATTGCTTTACAAACACTTTTTGCTTCTCCCCATTTGGGGCAGTTATGCTTACCCTTCCCCTGCTCCTTACTGTCCCAAGATTAGTGGTTTGGTTCTGGTGGGGTTGTCAGCAGCTGTAGTCCTGTGCTAGGAAGGATAGGATGTTCATAGTGATGGCTCCATCTTTGTCACTCTAGGATCCACCATTTGTNATTGGTTTGCAGCTCTTTGAGACATCTGGATTTATAATGTGTGGTGCATTTTACATGTACTGGATACTGTTTCTTTGATCTCATAGATACCTCCAACCCCAGTTTTGTCCAGGTCTGCATTTTATTGCTGATCATGCCTGAGTTGTTTACAGTTACCAATGCCAAGTCTGTGCCTCATCTTTTACCATCCCATAGCTGAATTCTTCTATACCACATCCTGTGTTTTAAGGCACAGCTCTCTGAATGCCTCTGCTGTGAGACCAGAAGTATTGAACTGGTCAGCTGGAGGAATCACAAACACAGCTGTTCCCATTGAAACAAAGATATAGTCAGACAAAGCACAGCTGACAAGGCTCAGGACTTGTGAAGCTTTGCAAATTCAGCATGAAATTTATGGCCTGTTGGTGGTAGTGGTACTGCTGTATTGCAGAGCTGTAAGATTGCAGCTTCCAAAACTTTTAAAAATGCACTGACTCTTGTTCCTGTACCCTGTGTACTGCTCTTAATGCCCTCCAAAGGTACAAGTCATTAACACCATGGCAATATTCCCATGTGTCAGGAAAGAAGGAAGATCTTGTTGAAGTGTGGTGTCTATGGTCTGGCTGTTGTGTGATCAGCAATACTCCTTTAAAGAGGACTAATGTTTCCAAGCTTGCCGAAATGGTGAATTGCAGTTGCCGAGCGTGTGACTATTGGCTGAACAAGTGGTTAGATAGCCATCCTTCAGAGCATCAAGCAGTGCTGCAACAGGATAAAAAGGGAAAGGTGAAAAGGAGAGATGGACCACATGAGATGGAAAACCATCTCTTTGCCAAAGATGTGGTCTGAATTCAGGGGACTCACTGTCTGTGCATCTGGTGCAGCCTACGCTGCAGTGCTGATGGGTGGGAAGAGACCACTGACTTTGTGAACTGAGCAGAACATGCTCTGTGGTGTTCCAGCAGTCTGTGGGCATCTTGGATCCTTGATAGCAGGGCTCCATGGGGAGCAGTTTGACTATTACTGATTGTAGCTACTGAAATAATCATGACTGTGTGGATAGTGGGATGTCACACAATTTGCTCCCTGAGCTTAATTGTGGTTTTCTTATCTCTTCTACCTGGTCCTCAGGCAGCGTATGGATGGAGTTGTTCCACAGAATACCTTCCTGAGTTTCTGCCACAGTGTAATATGTATAGATTCTACAAATACATGCATAAAGGGAGTGAAACAGTAAATAAAGCCATTGAAACAATGTTTATTGACATTATTTAGAAAGGTTTTTAAAATTTGTTTTAATTAGCAGTATCTGGAATCTTAGTTTCACATTCCTTTAGCTTGATCATGACAATTAATTCTTTACCTTTTCTTAGTCAGGTCATGACAAAATGGCATTATACTAGGTGATTTGTGTTAGCAGGACATGTCAGCTTGATGTAGTGGGTCTGACACTCTGGCCCACAGCCAATGACACAGCATATGCCTGAAGGGTTACATATCTACTCTCAGTTGTGATCCTTTGTAATCCAGTTGCAGCCAATGAAAATAGACTGTGGACAGCAGTGTGCCAAGCAGAAGCAGGACTGACCATTGTTTCGCCTGCTGGCAGCGTTGGTATGAATGGTAATCTTCTGAAGACCTGTAGGAGCCAGCAGGAGCACAGTAAACCCCAGAGACTTTTGTAAAACTCTACAATGCAGTCTGTTAGTCCTAAATTATGTTGTGCTGAATGGATCATTTCTACAATTAGGTTTATATTGCAGAGAGTGAGCATTAAATAAATAGGTGAGGTGTAGCACTCTGTAACTGCAGACAGCTATTTTTAAAGATGTCTTCAGTGAGGCCTAAATTAAGGTTGACCTATTTGTCATCTTCAGTTCTTTGAGACAGACATTTACCATGCTCCTTTACATACAGTTTGAATATCCTCTCTGAATAAGAAATGCTGGCAGTCAATTGGAGCTTTGCCTTGAGTGACCTGCCCACTGACTTTCAGAAAGATTAAATGATGATGCAATATAGTGATTTTTTAAATTGAAAAATAATTATAGAATGGATGGAAATAGATGTTCCTGACATGAAGAAGTAATGGACAAGGAAAAATGTCATGTTACAGTTAATCAACAGTGAACTAACCTCTCATAGTCCTGTTCTAAGTAAGAAGTCACTGCTGCAAGAGAGGCTGGGTGGAAATCAGTGGTATAAACCATTTTTTTAACAATAGGAAACTCACTTTGTTTTCAGATTTCACTAGGTGAAACTGAGTGTACTTGACAGAGCAGAAGTTTGGGACAACTATTGAAAAGGTTCAGTAAACTGAAAACAAGACAATAATAATTGAGCACTGTTCAGCTGAAATCACTATACATTGTGGAGTATTTGAATATCTGATCAGGATACTTCTCTGCAATTTCATTTATTGAGACGTGAGACTTCCCATACTCACAAAATAAGTACTATAAGTATTTCTAAGGATGAGTCATCTCCCTCATGCATTTTCTGAATCATGTGGCTTTTGCATCGATGTATCTAGCACTAAGGTTACACAGAGAAGATCAGGGTATACTGCTATAGAACCTGGGGATCAGCAAATTCCTACAAGGAAAGAATTCTTGCAGCTTTTTCTTGCCAATATAACGTAGAAAACCAGGTAATATGGCTGGAATTTAGAGCTACAATAGCAAAGAAACCCCAGCAAATTCATAATATCCTGGTGAGTACTCAGGAAGGCTTTGTTGAAGCTGCCACTATAGAGGCGTTTTGGAAGCTGACTGTGCCCTAATGCAGGATGCCTGGAAAGTATGTGTAGGTTCTAATCAAATTGAGTTTTCTTACAATAAGTAGCAGGAAAAAGGTAATCTCCACATAACCAAAGCTATGCTCAACTTGTCAGTTTTTAACCTTTTTATCACCTTCTGTTTCAATTACTTCATGTATTCCTGCTTTTTTTGTCAGCCTGTGAAGATAGTAGACTTATATGTAGGGGAGAGATTAATTTCCTCAGGCTATTTTTCAAGATTTGTTGTTTGATTTGTGTAGTCCTCTGTAGCTACACTGTTCTTTTGTATACCTCAGAAAGATCTAGAAGATATTCTTAGTTCTTCAGCCAAGCATGCTTGGCAACAAGCTGAATCTTTTTGTTTAAAAATGAAGAGGGTTACCCATCTTTTTTGAAGTGTGATTGTTACCCCTCTCTGGTCTCATTCCTGTTTATCAAGACTGCACATTGCAAATATTCACTGTTTACTGTTTCAAAGAGCCGAGCTGAATCCACTGCATTCAAATAAACCTAAAAAAATATTTAAGGCTATCCTGAAATATGTTTCAACATAATCTGTAAAAGAAAGCCCAGTGAATTTTGTACTGAATTTCTGTAATCATCACTGCAACACATACTGCTGCTTTTTTCCTAAAGCAAATTTTATCTATCCTCTTCATTAAAATGTGTTAAGTGCTTGACAGTAATTATTCTACATGTTTGCTTCATTAGCAAGTAAAATATTAAGGCTTAAATATCATTAATGGTAGAGACTGACGTCCTGTAGCTCTGGCTTATTTGTATGTTTTTAAAACACCTTCAGATTGTTGGTGTTTCAATATTAGTCTTTTATATCTGAGGGGGTTTTTTCCATTTTTTTCCATTCAGTTTTAGAGGGAGGTGAAGGTTATTACTGTGTCACTGGGACAAAGTAGATGGTGGAGGAGGAGGAAAGAATCCCAGTAAATGTTTTGAAATTTCGTTATTATGTTGGAGAGTTTTGTTTAGATGAGATAAGGCAGCTGTATTTTTGTAAGGTATTAGAGGATTTACTAATAATTTGCAATTCTGTACAGCTTTCAATATAAGTGCTTTATAGACATCAATTAACTAAATCTTTTAGCACCCAAACGAGGTAAAGATTAAGATCCTCATCTCACAGATGCAAAAGCTGTACAGAGACAGATGAGCTAGCAGTAACTTTACTCTTGTACCCATCAACCGAAACTCTGGTGGAAGGTTTTGTTGAGTGAAACAGCACATGTCATGGATGAGAACAGCAAGTTCTTGAGAATCGTTGTAGACCTATTTCACTGCAAGCTGTATGATCAAAGTTTCTTGAATATTTTACTTGTATTTTAGCAATTACATCCTCTTTCTTCTCTCAAAAAGAAGGTTTTACATCTTTTTACTATCTTACATCTAAAAGTATTCTGGTAATTATTCGCTTGTTTGAAAAAAAGAAGCTTTTCTGTGTGTTCCTGAAGAGATCAAATCCTGTTTCCATGAGCTTGGCTGACTTTCTGGTCCTGTTACTCACACCACAGTTAATAATTTATTTAAAAAATAAAATCTGGAAGCAGAAATGCGGTGATATAAAGCTGCCTTTTGACCTCATTCCTAGCTGCTGTTGACACAGCTGATTGCATGGATGTCCTAGTACTGACACTAGGAAACTGAAATAGGAAACCAACAAAAGGTTGGAAACCGGAGTGGTGAGTGAGGATGTGCAGATTAATTTTTGCAGAAAAGGATGCAAGTCGAACATAGGCCAGCAGTGTGCCCTTGTGGCATAGAAGGGGAATGGGATCCTGGGCTGCATTAGGAAGAGTTTTGAAAGCAGGTCAAGGAGGGTGATCCTTCCCCTCTGCTCAGCACTATTGAGGGCATACCTGGAATGCTGTGTCCAGTGCTGGGCTCTCAGTACAAAGAGAGACATCGACATTTTGGAGAGACCCCAACAAAGAGAGTCAGACAAAGGGCCCCAAAAATTATGAAAGGATAGGAGTGTCTCACATAGGAGAAAAGGCTGAGGGAGCTGGTGCTGTCCACATATAGAAGAGGAGGGTGAGGAGGATCTTATCAAAGTGTGTAAACATCTGAAAGGAAGGTGCAAAGAGGACAAAACCAGGCTCTTTTCAGTGGTGCCCGGTGTCAGGACCAATGGCAGTGGGCACAATGATGAAAACTGGGAGTCTCTGCCTGAACACGTTTTCACTGTGAGGATGACTGAACGCTGACACAGATTTTCCAGGGAGGTTGTGGATTCTCCATTCTTGGAGCAATTCAAAAAGCCTCTGGACGTGGTCCTGGGTACTGAGCTCTAGGTGGCCCTGCTTGAGCAAAGCACTTGGGCCAGATGAGCTGCAGACGTCCCTTCCACCCTCAACCATTCTGTACTTCTGTGAATTTCCATTATGAGCTTAAAGCTGATCTGCAAAACCCAGGAGTTTAGAACTGGTCTGCAAAGTCAGTTTTTAATCACTGCTGTGGATGTCAGAATTTCCAGTTATAATCACAGATTGTTCTATACACGATAGTCATGAAGGAATATGAGAAAACAACAGGCTGGCATTGGCACGTTTGTTTGAATGTGAAAACTCTAACTGCTCTTGTGTGATGGTGTGTCTTTCTTGATGTTACTGAGTGTACATGGAACGGCTTCCTTTGGGAATTTTTCGGTGGTAAAAGGGAAATGGTACAATCCACTATTGAAAAAAATAGATAAAATTTATAAAGATAATGAAATGTGCTATTTAAAGAGGACTGTCTAACAACAGTCATTAAATCAGTCTTTTTTTCCTTACCTTGTTATAGTCTAAAAAATTTTCTGTAAAGAATATTAGTAATGTGGAAAAAAATATACAAAATGTAAAATCAAGAATCATGGCATAATTTGGTCTTATATTGCTGATAATGTATTTTATGAAATTGAAAATAACTGACAAATAAAGGAGCATGGAATTGGTAACATTTTAGAGGGCTGAGAGAGAATGCTTATAACCTGCTAAAGCAATGACCACATAATGAACACTTTTCTCATATGTAATTTTATTTATAAGATAAGGAAATTTAATTGTATTTATTAGGTAGGGGGAAAATGGTTATGTAAGCTGTACCTCGGTATCAAGGATTTTCAATGTATTAGTTACATCTTTTGAATTAATACTACTTCTTTTTATATTGCTTTCATGACTTGTTTTTTTTTTGTGCATGTGTATTTCTCAGAATCTCAGATATGGCATTAGGGCCACTTGGAAACATTCAGCTCTAGTGATCCTGTAGAAATGTGCTCTCTGCAGGGAGTGTTGGATTGTACACAAGAGTGTAGACTTCCTCTCTTCCAGCTGAGCTTCGTGGAAACTGTCATCCATTGCTACACAGTACCACCTAGCTTTTTTTAATTGATTAATTTTATGTTATTTGATGAGTTTCTCTGTACCCTTGGGATTAGAAAATTCATGTGAGAATTCTTTTTTTCTTGTTTTGCAGTAAAACTATGTATTTTACATGGTGCCTGGAACAGGCAAGTAAAATCTGATCTCTGTGTAGTTTCAATCTCTTATCTTGGAAATTCCCAACTACTGGAGTATAGTGCCTTCCTTCACATACACCTTTCCTTCCTTATTTAAGTGCACTTTGTTTACTCAAGCTTTTTATACTACCATTAATTTCAGACCTGTGTGGCAAAAATCTTTCTGTGTAATTCTTCTTTCTAAATGTTTGGGGTGTTGTTCATTTGTTCACTTCTTACTTATAGAAGATATGTTTAGAAAAATGCTTATTTTGTTCTCTGTTACAGGAAGCTGCAGGTGTTCCAAGGTGTCATCAGATGTTCTCCAAAACCTACTGAGAGTCATTCTTACTAAAATGTCAGAATTTTTATTCACAAAATTTAGGGACATAACTAAGTTTTCTTAGAACTCAACGAGGCCTGAGATATTATTTATGCCTTCTAAAAATGTATGTTAGGTATAAAAATGCTAACCCTCCAATTTCTTTATATTTCATTTTACTTGCTAATACTGACAGAAATGTCTTTGTTGGCTTTCTACAAATTTCTGTTAGCTTGTTAGCGTGCTCCTCAGGCCCAAATGTAATAATGTCTTATAAACACATTTAGACTTTTGTTTTTCCTTTTAGATTCTGGACAATGTCATTTGCTTCCTGACTGTTAGACTTTTTATTTAATATTCATTAGCCTGAAACATTCCATGAAAAATGTGTTGAACAAGAATTTTAATATATTTCAGAGACTTAATAGGTATTAATAGAGCAATAATACAGTAGCAGACACAGACCAGATTACATCTTGTAAATTACAGCCAGTGTACTGAGGGCAAGCACCATTAAGAAAACATAATTTGAACATTAAAGAGATTGTGTTTGTAATCAGGACATCTGCCAAAACCATGTCCAAAGAGGTAGAGGTCCTCTAGCACACTTCTTTTGCAGTTTGCATTTGTACAACCCAATGTCTTCATCTGTCCAATTGAATTAAGTATTCTAAAGTACACCCAGAAGGATAATTTCCACAGGAATACCAGATAGAGATGCAACTTAAGTGAAGGTAATGTTTGTAAAACGTGGTTTGCCGACAGGCTTGGATGTGGAAATCTTTATCTACATTAGCTGATGGAGTGATTCCTGTCCCATGTGGGGCCTCACAGAGAATCAAGAGAATTGGGTGGTTGCTTTGCTGTTTTCAATCTCTTTCTGAAACTACATTGGCTTGTGTCAATCACCTAGATAAGAACAGATTTGAGCTCAGCGTTGCTTGAAGAGAAAAGTGATCTTCCTAGCCTGGCTGAAAACCAGAAGGAAAATTATTTGCATTTTGTATTTTGCCAAGGTTTCTGGCAGTTTTTCTGCTTCGAGATTTCTGTTAAACAAAGCAATTAGATCGTCCCAAGTCTTTCACTCATCCCTGTATGAAATATTGTCATTTTCCCAACCCTGTCAACACCCCCAAACACTTAAGAAAAACCCCAAACCCCAGACCTAATTCCATGTTGCTGAAGAATTTTGAAAAATTATTCTGGAAAGACGGGGTGAAACTTGAAGTGCAAGATTGTCTTGCATTGGACAAAGTCCCTGAGAAGTGATGCAGAACAGGTATTTCGTATGTGTTCCATCCTTGGTTTGTGTGATGCAACAGATTTGCATCAGTTCTGCTGGTAGATTTTGACATGATATCTATCAGTGGGGAATGATTTCTTTGAATTCCAAAATAATTGCTTCAAAGGAGCTGGAATTTCAGATTATTAACAGGTCACAGACGGTAAATGACAGGCACTGCTTACGTAAATATCTGTTTCCAAAGAATTGACTGAGAACAGAAAGGCCAATTAGAAAGCTGTGGACTAGTCATCTAGCTAGAACATCATCACAAGCTCAACAGCTGTTTCATGTCTAGCTCTGCAAGTCATCAGGGATTTAGGCATCAATTTTCTTGGCAAACTGCTTAAATTCTTGAATTTGCTCTCTACGTGATCCAAACGTTAATAATGTAGTGTTTGTATGTGTGAATCCTGCCTCTGTCCATGTAACATCTTTCTGCAGGGGCTCTTAACTGCCTCCTGCTGTGTTTCCCCCATCTATTTTATATTTCGTTTCTGTTGCTCTCTAACACTGGCTGTTGTAGCGAGCTTGTAATCATTTTCACCAAAAGTGAACCGGCTGCTCAGCTCTCTTACAAGGGCTCCACATGCTTCTCACAAACCAGGCCTTTCCCACCTTGAGGAGTAAAGGGCAAGACCATTTTCAAGTTGTGTAATATTGATGGACTTCAGTAATTCCAAAAACTTTCCCTTTTTTTGGCAATGACCCTTTTAAAACTAGTTTTGCACATTTACATTGCACCAAAGAGCCAGGCCGGCAAAGTATTCATAACTTCGTATTTTACTTTCTTGACAATATGAAGACATAATGACAATATGACAATATTTAAATAACCAATTGTCAATTATATTTGCCTGACAGTAGTCTTGAACACAGATAGAAGAGGACAGGAGAGGAAATGTCATAGAGTTATTTATGTGTCAGGGTGTTTTCTGTAGATGTTCAGCTATATTTTACCTTTGGGCTTTGTTTCAGGCTCCCACTCTTAGCTTCATGCTATTCAACCTATTCATGAACCCAATTTTTAAAGCTTATATAGAGATCATGGCAACTTACCAGAGTGTGAACTTGTCACTCCATCTATGCTCTGGCTCTGCCTGATTTACAGAGACAGCTCTTCATCATGCTGTACACACACTGTGACCAGAGCAGAAATGCTAGTAGTGCATTGAAGCTGAATGTTTAGTTTGGAAATGACAAAGCAAGGGTTTTCTGTTGTTCAGACACCACAAAAAAAGAGAGATTTCCTATCCTCAAGGGTGCTGGACAAAGAGCATCATATTTGCTTTTATCCTGCCTCAGCAGGAGGTACCGAGAAGACTCAGAGGCTGGAACAGCAGACCTGCATAAGGTCTTTTTCTGAGGTCTGGAGCCTCCAGTCTGTCAGGCTTCATTCCCAGACTTTAGTTATCACCCGTTAGTCCTTCCTTGTATCCTGGAAGGACCAGTATCCCTACAGAAAAAAATGTGCCTTGAATCACTTTAAGGCTTTGCAGCCCTTTCAGATTCCACTACATTAATATTTTCGTGTGAAGCTAACTCATGCAGTAAATTAGGCAACTGTTGATTAAATTAGAGTGACCTGGGAGAAAAAACATACAGAAGCTAAGGCAACATTCTTAAAGGAAGTGTTTTTAATGGCTCAAAATCTTCAAACTGCTGTGGAGCATAGCTGGAAAATCAATTTGGAGTTTCATTTGTTTCTGTTCTCAGAAATGAGACAGATTTGGCAGTTGTGCTCTAACATTAATGATTTAAGGGACTTAACCTTGCTTTATGAATAGAATCAATCCAGCCTTCAGGCCAATGAGCAATTACTGCAATAGGCATCTGCATGACATGCTTTTAAATTCTATATACATTGTAAAAATTTGGTGGGGGATGGGGTTTGTAAGCATACAACAAACTCAAGAGGAATTCCCAATGGAGGAACTGCATGCTGATCTTCATCTAAGCACATAGGTCATAAAGTACAGGAGGAGATGTTACTAATATTTGTCTCACATTAAGAAGGCATCATGTCAGATAATGCAGAAGAAATGAATATTGAAGCAATCAGACTGAGAGTGTTGGTGTCCCATAAAGTGCTGCCTAAAATTAAGTGAATTTTCTGAGAGCAGTGATGGAAATTGACTACTATTATTATCCAGGTAAGTTTTTGACTGTGATAGGAAAAAATAAAAACTCTTGAAGACCTGGAACAAAATCAAGGAGTTTAATCATAAAATACTGAAAGATCAATTCCTTATCTTAGCCATTAGTGTTCTCCCAAAATTTTAGAAAAATTATGTTCTTGCTTAATATAAAAAGGTACAAAAGGTCAGTTAATCAATTGTCCTAGTTTTGGTAATCTTGCTTGTATGGGCAAAGAACAGAAGAAATATGCCAACTTTTTGTTCTCACTGCCGTCTAACAGGTTCCACAGCAATTTTTCCTGCCAGTGCAAATCTTCTCTGGATCCTCCTATTTTCCTTCCTGTTTATTCTTACAGGAAGTGTTAGATATCATCTTTGTGACAAAAGTGTTGGATTGAGATGGTGCTATCACTCTAACATTTCTCTGAAATATTTTTCTTTTTCTGTTGGTTGAATGATAGCTTGTCTTCACATTTGATTAGTGAATGTTTGTGACTTAAAAAGGCAGAGTAAGATGGAAAGAAGTGGAAAATTTCAACAGGAATGGTAAAATAGAAGCATCTGTAGACTGTTTTCTGATCTTTAACTCATGAGACCATTTCTCAAGCCATTTCACGAAATATTTAATCAGTGTTTCAAATATTCATACTGCTCATTTTAAGGAAGGGTTTCTATCTGCATATAGTTACTTTGGAACAAAAATTCTGGATTACTTGCATGTGTGGACTCTCATTAATGCAGAATAGGAGTCCCTGATCTCTTCTAGGTCAAAGCATCTGGAAAACAATAGCTTTAATGATATCCGTTTTCATAAAAGCAATGAAATATAATTATATCCTGCAGCTCGTTTACTAGTGCAATTCCTGCAAGACATTTTCCCTTCTTTCTTCCTCTAAGCCAATAGGATCAGTAGAATAACAGAAAATGAGGCTGGAAAGGATTTTGGGGTTGGTTCTTTTGCCCCAAAGGTAGGATGAGTTAGACTTGTTAAACTTCTCACAGATGATTGTGTGTTATCAATTATTATTTTCATTTTTATTGCAAGTTTCAAAGGTCTGCCATCTACCAGTCTCTAAATGACCAAAAGTTCAATAGTTCTGAGACAGAGAAATAACCAGATAGATCTGCTACCTTAATGGTTTTTATTTGCTGTCTAGTTCTAGTTGAACTGGTGCTGATAATTCGTGGACTAATGGTTTTGGTAATTCACTTGACAGCCAGCAGTTTTGCTCTACTCTCAGTCATCTGCAGTTACTGAATTGCTGCCGCCTGTTCCTGTTTAATATTTGCAATTACACTGGATTTTGTCAAAATCCATGAGGTGGTCATGTAACCAAGAAAGTCACATTGTAAGAAGATCTTACAAAATTTAAAATCTGTCCAGATGCCCTAGCCCACACTTTCACTATTTTTAACGTTATGGATTTTTCTCATGGTCTAAGTTGAGCTTTGAAAGTCCAGCTTAAGTTCCTTATTTGTTATCCTTTTTTTTTTTTTTTTAATGAATATGTTTTCTCTTTGGAAATATCTTTTATATTCTCTTTCTGTGTTCTTCTGGGTCGTCTTTAGACTAAGAAGTTTGACTTAATTTTTTGTTAGAACCCACTGTCTGAGAATATGAATGTATTTAAATTCTTCCTTTCCATGCAAGTTTTGCCATTGTTTGTCTGGAAAAAAGAAGTGCAGAATCCTACCAAAATGTTTTATTTGCGATACTAATTAGCCCTCAAAGTAGATTTTAACGTTAAATAGTTGTTTTAAAAAAAGCCCTACTTACACATCCATGTAGAGATTGTCATGTAAGAGGTAGAGACCTAAGCTTGTGATATATAATTAGTAAACAGGAGAAAGTTAGATGTCAATCTTCAGTTTCTGAAGTAATCTTAGCT
The DNA here is from genome assembly GCA_013400515.1 of Erpornis zantholeuca. Lineage (NCBI taxonomy): Eukaryota > Metazoa > Chordata > Aves > Passeriformes > Timaliidae > Erpornis > Erpornis zantholeuca. Next base: position 54,460 of record VZTN01005290.1, on the reverse strand, counting down.
TCTTTCACTTTGCTTACAGGCTAAATCATTCAGAATTGCAATCTGCTGTAATGAAATGATGTGTTAACTGTACACACTATGTTGTACTTAGCTGGTGCACTTGTCTCTTTTCATCAGCAGATTGTTTCTAGATAGTCTGACACAGAGTTATTGTTTAGTTTCAGGGGCATCATTTCAACACAGTTGCAGATAATTATGGCTTCGTGACTTTAGATAGTGCTGCTAATGTCTTCTAATTATAGTAGCTACAGCAATGTGTTAGTTGGCCTTGCACGTTGTGTTCTGGCATGGCTGGATTGCTCACAAACTGTAAGAACGATTCCAGAAACTTATAAACAAGGTTAACAATCTTTTTAAGGTTAAAAATTTTAAAACTATTTTGCACAGGAATTCCAACACAGGGTGATGTTTAACTTCAAAATATGTGTTCACTGCTTTTGTTTGGTAGCAAACGTAGTTCTGAGGCAGCTTTTGCAGCTGCAGGACCTGTTTAACTGAAGGACTGTTGCATAAAAATTGCCTTTAAATTGATTAGGTCATGGTCATTAGAGTGAAAAAGAGCATTACCATATGATCAGTGCTTTCCACAACCCAGCAATGTGAATGAAGATCAAAGCTCAGGAAACTAAAAGCCGATGAAAAGCAAGATGAAATGCAATGTGCCATGTTAAATATTCGGAAACTCTTTTGTCAAATTATTATTGATTAAATAATAAGATCAGAGCCAGAATTCATCACACAAAATCAGTTTTGAGTAGTTATGGGAAAGTATCTTGCTGTCAGAAGGTGAAAATAGAGCTATGGTTAAGATAAGCAGTGGGCTGCAGGTTTAAACACCAAGGAAAGAAGAGGATGATTGAAGGTATACAAAAAATTAATAAAGATGGGAAAACATACTGAAAACTAGCTAAACAACAAGAACTGGAAAATAATTAGCTGTTACAGGGAATGGCATAGGCCAGCACAGGTTGTCAGCACAGGAGCTTGAGGTAAAGGATAGGTGAGAAATGAAAAATCAATCAGAGGAGTAGAGAACAAGGTAAGGCAGAGTAAATGGGAATATTGCAAAAAACAATGGCATGAGACATGGCATAGGATTGTGAACTGTGGAAGCAGATCATATATAATCAATGTACATTCCTTGGCACCACATGATCAATTTAAGTACACAGATTATCAGTTGTTTTTACTATTTACTCTTGTTTATCAATCAAACCTAAGAAGATTGGTTTTTGGTAGTTTGATAAGGGTTTTTTTAATTTGTTTTGCTGATCTAGGTCACAATTAAGCAATCAAGCTTAAAAGCTTTTACTGTGAATCAGAGATGTTCGCTTATGTTAGAAAATGCTATGTATATTCTAAAATATGAAGTAGTGTGAGTCCTGTCGCTGTAGACCCTCAGAGGTGTCACAACTCAAGCCTAAAAGGCTTAGATTACATCTGGTTTGAAGGAACTTCTGTTTCTAATTTTTTTTTTTTTTTTTTTTTTTTTTTTTTTTTTTTTTTGAAAAAAGTTATTTTTTTTTTTTTTTTTGCTGATTTCCTGGAAAGAAGTTAGATTTGTTAGATTTGTCTTACCCATGGAAATCTTTAAATGAACTGTTAACAAATTTCCTTTCCTCCATTCTTCAGATAATATGTCTGATTTCAGTGAGGATTGCATCTCCCAGTTAATACCTCCATTCCTTTAGGACTCTTCAGAGTTACCTGCTTTTTGTGTGTTTTTTAATGCTACTTCTACTGATTTGTTTTAAAATCTTTCTACCGTCTCTTCAGTTTGATCCAGATCTCCTAATGGCCCCTACAAAGCACTGTGTGGTTGAAGAGACCTAAGGAAGCTCCTCTAGATGATAGCAAACATCCTTGCAAAGCGTTTGTTCATCTGTACCACTACAAGTATCCCTACGACCCAAAATTCTCCTGTTTCTCGTGCTCTTGAAAAAGATGTTACTAGCCAGTAGCAGGTTGCAACTGTTCTATCATGTTCTATACTTCTAATATGCAAATACTGAATTCTGGGTTTGGGCATGGATGTGATTTTCTCTCTTGGAGATTTTATTTTTTAAATAATCAAGGTCACTATGTCAGTATCATTTTGATCCAAATCCAATAGTGTACTTGGGAAACAATCAAGCATTGCTTCTCCTCTTTTAGACTTTAGTTGTTTCCAAAAACTGTAGTTTAAGTGGTGTGAAATTGTTTCTTTTTCTTGCCCCTGTGACATTTATTCAGTATGTAGATAGATAAAACTGCTCTTCCATTATTAGTCCTCCACGCTCACACTCTTTTCCCAGCAACTTCTCTGGAAAGTTAGGAATGTAGTCATAAAAATAACAGTAACAACAAAAATAATAATCCTTTTCAATTTGGGCATCGAAAATTCAGTCTGTATGAATTCAGTGTTTCTTATTGACATTGTTAATTTTTGTGTCCTATTTGACTATTAGCTTTCTTTAATATGTAAATACTCTTTTGCAGATGTCCCTACCACTACATCACTCCTATGTAATTAGTTCACCTTCAGTATTACCATGTGGCACAGATTGGACTTGTCACCAAGTTTTTGCGCTATGTTATTATCACACAGAGCCAAGAATTTCAGACCACCACTTTATTTTCAGGCTCTCGAAAAGTATTTAAAAGGATAATCTTGACTTTATCATCTCTTTTTATAGACCTGCTTAACAAGTCTTATTTTTTTGTTGACACTCTAATTCACTGTTTCCTGTTAGATGTTTATCAACTTTTATGTTAAACTTTATTTGAGAATTTAATCTCTAGTTTAATGATTTAATCCCTTAAATATCTTTTAACATAATATGTTGTTCTCTTTCACACCTGTTGGCTTTTTTTAAGCCTTAAAAATCTGTTCTGTGTTGATTTGAATTTCAGTTGTGAACAAACTATTTTTGTTTTAGAGTGAGACATTTCTTTCTTTGTAGGCTCATTTATCCCAAGCTATCCCAAGCCATAATAAATTAAACCCATTCTGTCTATTACTGTGTTCTAAATTATGCCTTAAATAAATAAATGGGACCTGTTCTATTTGTCTTGTTCTAGTCAAGACACAAGAAGCACTTCAGAAAATTGCTCTGAGAGAGATCTAAGCCTTGAACTGTGTTGAAGTAGTTATACTGTTGCCTTGAGCAACCCTTTCCCATCCTCTTCCTTCTCATTGCACTGTAGTTCCTTCCCACAGCCCAAGGATTTATAATTTTATTGTCCTCTCCCCTGACTGCAGTTTCTGTTGCATCCAAGTTTCCTACATTAGTTTACTTATGTTTAGCTTGTGCCTGTTGACTCTTAGCATAATATGCATGGGCAGAAATCTTGTGGTAGAGTGTTTTCCACCTCTGAGTTTAATGTAAAAACAATATTTTGCTTGCTGTTCAACTTGGGATATCAGCCAACAATGGAGATACAATCTCTTGACTTAACTGTGTCTATTGCTCCCATAATAATTCCTTTATTACATGGCTTTTTTCCTTCTAGGTCAGTTGCCAGCTAACTGAATTTAGTTCACCAGGAAGATGGAAACCATATAGGAAGTGGATAAACAGAAACATCAAGAAAATGTTTGAGGGAGTGTGAGAAAGCTCTAGAAGATTTCTAACTGAGGTCTGAGACCCCGGAGTCAGCTGGCAATACCGAGAGTCCAGCTGGGGAGACAAGCTCAGGTTCAGGGGGCATCTTAGCACAAATGAAATGGTTTTTTATGGCTGCTTAAGTGAAGCTTCCATTAAAGCCTTGGCAACAGCCCAAAGTAAGTCTGTGTTGAAGAGATTTAACTGCAATTGGAACAAATAATCCTTATGCAACAACTGAGTCAGTGCTGAGGAAGGAGTGCATGTTTTTCACTTTTGTATACAAGAAGGAAGGGAAAAGTCTCTCATCTTTTGCACATCCAGGAAAAGCATTCAGAATGTCAATACCTCGTTGCTTGTCTTGAATTTCACTTGCAGTGCTGCCTCAGAAGGCCTCTCTATGGTAAAAACACTCATAAGAAGTTTAGGACTGCCTTCCTGAGGTTGTAAACTCTGAACCTGCAAGTTTTATTTGCCAGGAGGCTAACTAGTTTGCCAGTTTAAACCCCTCTGACACATGGTGTGTTTTTGCCAGTGTTCTTCAGACAAGCATTTTCTTCCATTGTGAGGTCTGTGCAATAGAGATAAGCCCAGCTTCATGCTCCTGAATAAGCCTGGAAAGACATTTTTTCATCAGGAAAGAAGGGATGATTCTAAATTTTAATCACAGACTGCATCTCAGTCTGGAAGCTTGAACCTATCTCTAGTTTGCATGTACTGACCCTTGCAATAACCAAAAAGATTTCTGTTTCTTTGGGACAAATAAGGTCAATGGTTCATTTGTCCAGCTTTTCTTTTGAGAGCCCCTGACCATAACAGGCATTTGTAGCCCACAACAAAGCTTCACTTGCACATGTGACTTTTTTGACAACTATCAGAACGTCACTGCCACTGGTCAGTGCCTCTGGAGCTTTGTTTCTGAATGTTTTGTTGTGAACTGGTAATTGAACTCCTGCCCCTGCCAAGAGATATGTGCTTGTGAAATTGGTGACATAGATGGATGTCTGCCACCTGTGCACTGGGAAAGCATCGAGGCTAGCAGGCCACGAGGGGTCAGAGTGCTCAAATGCTCTGTGACAGCTGTGTAGTGTGATGGCTGTGGCCCTGCGCCCTGGCTGACAGGATGAGGAGCTCTGCTGTGTGTAAGGGATTTTTCTGCCTGCACAAGCAAAACCCTGAGACACAATCCTTTTACTGCATTGGGACTTAAGACATTAGAGTTTCACTTCTTTGTCCATCCTTTTATTATTACTATTAACATAAAGTAGTATCATTAATGTGGTTTACATTTCATGTGTGTACATAGCATCACCTTGCCGAGACCTACAAGTAAGTTTTATAGCAAAGCTAAGTATTTCATTTTTGAAATCTGAAGAACCTCTAGTGAAATTAATCATGGAATAGCCTTCTAAATTTGATATAATTCAATATTAATCAGATTTAATAAGCAAGAGGACGAATTGATAATAGGATACAGAATCTTTAGGCTGCCATTGGAAAGTCAGTGCTACTTACAGATTAGTGAGGTGGTTTCCATGAATTGAATCTGGCAACGTTTTTGCAGAGTCTCTGTCAATTCCTGGAGTGGATCCATTCTGCAGTTCACTCCACTAACTCTTCATTATTCATAGTCAGAGACTGGTATGAAAACCCTGCATGAAAATTGGGGCATAAGGTGGGATGGTGCACCCAGCACCCAGTGGAACAACTGAAATGCTGAACCTCAGGGCACTTTGCAGGGGGCATAGGTTAGTCTGTGACTGTAGGTAAGACATCTCCACATTAGCTCAGGAGGTGGTTGCAAGAATGGTTGCACTGACATGTCATCTTCATTGCTGATCACAGTTTGTACAGCCCTGGGCAGATGGGAACTTCTCAGAAATTTTTGCAGTTCTTCCATGGGTGAAAGGAGGTTCCCCTGGGCATCAGCTAAGTGACTTCTGTAGACATTCCAATGGTTTTAAAAATAGCCAAGAATAGTGTGTAGAAAGATAGCAAAGGAGTGAAAAGTAAGTTCCTGTCAATGAATGTATTTTTACTGTCTTGGTTTCTACAGGTATTCAGCCATCACTACGGTACTTAAATAACTTCCAGCAATATGTTAACATGCGCAAATAGTCTCAGTCGGGAGTAGCTTTTCCTTCTTTCATACTCTTTTCAACGTGAGACCTCAGGACATATTTCTGTAAGGAAAAAATGGGTCTGTGGTTTGTGTAAAAAGTGTACATAATTTTTTTCTTTCATATCATTATATATATATGTATAGATATAAAATACTATATATCTTTCACTATTATATAGACTATATATTATACGTTACTTTGTTTTTTATGTATTCATACCTTGCCTTTTTGGAGCCAATGATGGGGAGATTCTTCAGATTTTGAAAAGGAGATTCCATTTAAGGTATTGATCAAATGCAGTGGAAAATTTAATAGATGGAGCAAAGACAGGTCAGAAACAAATGTCTAGTTATCTTCATGACCAGTATGCCAACTGAGGCTGCAGACTGGATATTTGATGAAAGAAAGCAGAAAAATTATGTTTTGCTTCTGAGATAAGAATGCTTCAAGACTTTTGAAGAGTACAAAATGATTACAGCTTTGCATTAATGTTGTATCTAAGCCATTATGTTTTATCTAAGCCAGTGAAAAAGAGGTGCTCTCTAACTATGGCAGCACAGCCATGAAGTATGTTTTCCATAGTATTCTCCTAGAGAAGCTGGTTGCTCATGGCTTGGATGGATGTAGTGTTTGCTGGATAAAAACTAGCTAGTTGAGCCCAGAGAGCAGTGGTGAATGGAGTTATATCCAGTTGGCAGCTGGCCACAAGTGGTGTTCCCCAGGGATCAGTGTTGGGACTAGACATGTTTGATTTCTTTATCAATTATCTGGATGAGGGGATCGAGTGCACCCGCAGTCAGTTTGCAGATGACACTAAGTTAGGCAGGAATCTTGATCCTCTGGAAGGTAGGGAGGTGCTAGAGAGGAATCTGGACAGGCTGGATTAATGGGAAAAGGCCATTTATATGAGGTTCAACAACGTGAAGTGCTGGACCCTGCACTTCGGTCACAACAACCCCACTGAACACTGCAGGCTCAGGAAAGAGCAGATGGAAATCTGCCTGGTAGAAAAGGACCTGGGGGTGTTGGTTGACAGCAGCTGAACATGAGCCAGTGTGTGCCCAGGTGGCCAAGAAGGCCAATGGCATCCTGGCCTGTATCAGCAATAGTGTGGCCAGCAGGACCAGGGCAGTGAATGCCCCCCTGTGCTCAGCACTGGTGAGGGCACATCTCAAATCCTGTGTTCAGTTTTGGAGCANAGGTAGGGAGGTGCTAGAGAGGAATCTGGACAGGCTGGATTAATGGGAAAAGGCCATTTATATGAGGTTCAACAACGTGAAGTGCTGGACCCTGCACTTCGGTGAGGGCACATCTACTGAACACTGCAGGCTCAGGAAAGAGCAGATGGAAATCTGCCTGGTAGAAAAGGACCTGGGGGTGTTGGTTGACAGCAGCTGAACATAAGCCAGTGTGTGCCCAGGTGGCCAAGAAGGCCAATGGCATCCTGGACTGTATCAGCAATAGTGTGGCCAGCAGGACCAGGGCAGTGAATGCCCCCCTGTGCTCAGCACTGGTGAGGGCACATCTCAAATCCTGTGTTCAGTTTTGGAGCATTCACTTAAAAAAGGACACTGAGGTGCTGGAGCAGGTCCAGAGAAGGGCAACGGAGCTGGTGAAGGGTCTGGAGCACAAGTCCTGTGGGGAGCAGCTGAGAGAGCTGGAGGGGTTTAGCCTGGAGAAAAGGAAGCTCAGGGGGGCCTTATCTTTCAGGGGCTCTCTACAACTGCCTGAAAGGTGGTGTAGCCAGGTGGGGGTTGGCCTCTTCTCCCGGTAACAAGCACCAGGATGAGAGGAAATCGTCCAAGCTGGACCAGGGGAGGTTTAGATTGGACATTAAGAAAAATCTTTTCACTAAAAGGGTTATCAAGCATGAGAACAGGCTGCCTAGGAAATGGTTGAATCACCATCCATGGAGGTATTTAAAAGACTTGTGGATGTGACACTTAGGGAGATGGTTTAGTGGTGAACTTGGCAGTGCTGGGATAGTGGTTGGATTCAGTAGCCTTAAAGGACTTTTCCAACCTAAATTATTCTATGGCTCTGTGATCCTGTTATGTACATGGGTAGATAACTTCTTTCATGTATGTGTGCTTAGGATATGATTGGAAAAACAAAGAATTACTAATCCTGTGGGGTTTCAGTATGTGTATGCTTTGTGTGTCTGTACCTAAGAGGCAAAACTAGGAAAAAAACCCTAAACTGCAAGGGTTGGAAAATGTCCAACAGGATGGGGAAACATGTCAACTTCTTGAGGTGTTGTGGAGGGGAGCTCTCTAAAATCCTGCAGTTTCATAGAAAATCTACCAGTCTTCTATATCTGTGTCTAGTGTTCTATATGCTGTATTTCGTATAGCAAATGCCCAGTGCAACAGGAATCCAATCCCAGCTATCTCCAATTCTATTAAAAACTCCAGTTGTAGAAGACTGCCAGGCATGGATCAAAGGCCACAAACCAAACTCTGCTTTTATGTCTTCTTTCTTAAAAATCTTTCAAAAACATCAGAATTGTATTTGACACATGAAAGAACACTTCTCTCCTTTCCTGATGCCCTCCTCTGCCAGAAAAACCATACTGTAAGTACCAGCGTGTGGGTGAAATTGCACAGCTAACGCCTTTGAAAAGATGTTGGGTGGTTTCCCAATGTTTGTTCTCTTCTATGCTTACATTTTAAAGGTAAGAAATGAGTATTTATCTCACCTCTCTTTTGGGCTTTTTAGAAAAGATGAAAGGATAGATTTTTGTACAGTCTGATCCCCAGCAGCATGATAGGCTCAGCTGCCAGAGTTTAGTCACTGTCTCAAATAAGTCACCCTTTGAGGTAGAATGTGTAGAATTGCCCAATTTCACAATTTAGTGTACGTCTTACTTTGCTTGTTTACATAGTCCATCTAGACCTTGTTGTGGAAAAGAGCCTGAAAATGTGAACCAAATAGCAGGATAAATTATAAAATATAGTATTTATTTTTAATTCAAAATACTTTTAAGCAAAAAAATTCAGCATTACATACTTCAAGAGTGTCAAACTAAATGTAGGTACAGATATGTGACAGGAAAGCTTTACTGGAAAAGCACTGTAATAGAGAGATGGCCAAGCTGGTTCTGTACATGCATGGGGCCTCCGATGCCAGGTGTATATCACACAAACACAAGAAGTTTGGGCTGACATGGAGTTCTTGGAATAAAGTTGGGTTTGTGGATGTGGAAGCAGGGAAGGAAACACTGGCTGTGAAAATATTATTTCCAGGCTGGGCAAGAAAGTCTCTTTCGGATCTGAGCTTCTTGGATGTGTCTTGTGGGGTTCTTTAAACATATGAAGGGTTTGACATATACTTGAAAGAGGAGAAAGACTGGTTATCTCTCATCAGAAAATATGCTTTCCCCACATTCCTTAATTTCTCCTTTTGACAATGCATATTCTCACTGCTTCGATTTGCATTTCAGTAATGTTTCTGTCACTGTATAAAACCATTTCTCAGGTGAAGCTGGAAGCTGCTTCTGACAATAGCCTGCAAGATTTGTGCTTTATTTGGGAAGAGGCCAAAGGTAATGATGATTCTGCTGTGGTAAGAGCCAGTTTCTAGGGAGATGAAAAACCTCAGTCTCCAATGAATGATCAGCCCAGTTTTTGTTCAGACGTCTGCTCCACTTGTCCAGCTCCTGGAGAAGAGGAGACAGGCAAAATGAGCAGAATTTTTACTCCTTTCCTTAGAAGGAACAGCAGGAAGGTGCAGAAGAATCCCAGCAGCTCTACTCTCGTGTGCCTCTCCTGCCTCGTGTCACCCTGCAGTAACGTGGATACTTGGTCAATTTTTACGATGTTAAGGCTTGAAAGGGAGGAGTATGGATCACAAGGTGGGAACTTATGGTGTGAAACTTGGGGAAAAATGTAGCGATCAGGCTCTTTTTACCTGAAAATTTCTTGGAAGGGAAATAAGGCTCCCTAGAAAGGGCTGGAAGTAAGCAAATGCCACTCCTATTTCAAGGAAAAGAAATCTGGACAACTCCAGGCTGGTCAGCATCACACTGGTCCCTGGGACCATGAGGGTGTGAATAATTGTGGAAACCATTTCCAGGCACTTTAAAGACAAGAAGGTGGTTAGGAAAGTAAGCATGGATTCATAAAGGAGAAATTGTACCTGGCCCAACCTGATAGTCTTCTGTGGTGAGCTGACTGACTTGGTGGATGAAGGGAAAGCAACACTGTTGTTTATCTTGATTTTAGCAAGGCTTTTGACACTGCTCCCTAACATCCTTAAGACAAAAAGGTGATGGATGGTTGAGGTAATCAGACAGTGCAGTGGATTGAACATTGGCTGTACCAATGGGCTCAGTGGGCAGCTGTGATGCTAAGTCCAGCTGGAAGCTGGTCACCAGTGGAGTATTCAAAGTGTCAATACTGGGTCCAGAACTGTTTAAAACTTCACTAATGACCTGAAGGATGTGACAAAGCACACCATCAGCAAATTTGCAGATGATAGACCAGAGGGATGTGTTCCTACTCAGAAGAATTTCAACAGGCTGGGGAAATAGACTGGAACCTCATGAAGTTCTACAAAGGTAAAAGCAAAGTCCTACATCTGGAGATGGATAACCCCACGCATCAGCTGTGTTGGGGGCTGGCTGGCTGAAAAGCAACTTTGTAGAAAAGGGCCTGGGGGTTCTGTTGGACACCAAGTTGAATATGTGCCAGTAATATGTCTTTGCAGAATGGGAGACCAACAGTAACCTGAGCTGCATGAGGAGGAGTTTAGGCAGCAGTCGAGGGCGGTGGCTCTTCCTCTGTACTCAGCACTGGTGAGACACATCTCCAGAGATTTGTCCAGGTCTGGACTCTCCCATACAAGAGAGATGTCGCCATACTGGGGAGTAAGGAAGGGGAGTAACAAAGGTCAAGTCAGACTCTTCTCAGTGATGGCAGGAAAAAGACAATGGGCAAAAATTAAAATTCAGGGAATTCTACTAAAACCTAAGGGGAAAAAAATCTTTATGGCTAACTGAGGGCTCGAACAGGCTGGCCAGAGGGGCCATCCTTGGTGATAGTCAAAACTCAGCCAGGCAACATCCTGTGCATGCCGTTCTAGGTGACTGCACTGACCTAGAGGACGTCTGTAGATGTCTTATTCCCACCTCTCTAGCATTTCTGTGATATTTTCAATCAATATGGGGAGTCAGCTGTCCCAATTGTCAAAGAAATGTCTGAAAATCCCAAAGGAAAGCATCTTGCTATTTCAATGTCAGTGATATTTTTTGTGTGAGGCTAACTCATATTTTTTTAACCTTTGGGATTGTCACTAAAACCTAAGTATAAATGTGCTTTGATGATGAAACCTGGCAACTTAGAAATGGTTTCTTTTCTTCAAATATAAATAGAGATAGAACCTTACCAAATGTTCAGCTGGCTACTGAGACTTCTTAGTTGCTGGGAATATCTGTACGCATGAGAACATTTTGCTTGGGAGACTCTCCCTGTTTGAGACAAATTCAGGGAAATGCTCTGAGAGGAACGTCTCCTCAAAAGAAGGGAGATTACAGCTACCCCTCCCTCACTAGGTTCTGGAAAGAAATATTTCCTTGGAGGAAAGTGGAGAAGAAACAAAACTATTTATTTAACAAACACACAGGAAAAGAATAATAATGCTAAATAATAAGATATCTTGCTGTGGAGAGAAACATGGAAGATTTTAGAGTTCTTCTGTGGGTGTGGTTCCTCTCCTCCTCCTCGGAGCTGGGGTTTCAGTGCAGATCCCTCCAGGCCTCAGTGGAAGGTTTTCCCAATGAGTTCTAGTATTGTTGAACAGTCCAGAAAAGAAGAAGGAAGAACCAAAGTCCCAGGAAAACAAAGTTTAACTCTCTGTCTCTCTCTAAAGAAACAGATCTGAGAGCTAGCTGGAAAAGCAAGGAAGGGTGCTTCCTCCCCGCTCTGCAGCAGCAGCTATCTCCCCACAGCAGAAGAACACAGAGAGGAGAAGCCAGAGTGACCCTGGAGCATAAAACTGCTTTGAAAATATTCCTCTGGCTTTTTTTCTTTCTCTCCCCTCTTGGGCTCAGTTTAAAGGCACAGAAAGGCAAAGGATCATATCTGGGTGATATGGGATACATATCATAAAGTCATCCCAAGACAGAGACCCACTAAGTGAATGGTGAATGTACCTAAAGAAAAAAATAACACTCACAGTACCCATGCAATTTGGGACTGTAAATGAGCTATTGTTCTGTTGGAAGTGAATCTTGGTATCAGCTTTTGTCAGTTTTCATAAAACCACAATTCCATGTTGCCAGTTTCTTATGAAAAAATATACAGAGAATGGCATAGAAATTACCCCTAGATAGCCATATCAGCTGCACTAAATACATGTCCATGATGGACAGTGCTTTGGCTTGACCTTGTTAGGCTCTGCTTCTGTCCTCAGGCAGGACAGTTTAGCATGCCTCAGGACCAGTCCTCTTATGAGCTGTATTTCCCAGAAGATAGCTAAATCTTGTTCTTAATTATGCATTTTGGCAGTAGGAGCACAATTTCCATTGAATTCGACACAGATCAGCACACATATTTTAAAACGTCTTAATGCAATTAAAATTGTATTAGGGTTGTAAAATCCATTGCCGGGACACAGGAGCTAAAGAAAGTGCCAGCAGCAGGAACAGGGTGTTACAATGGTGACGTGACATCTTTTCTTCCTGCTGTCACTCCTTATGTCCCTAATTACTAGCATCTCAATTATTTAGTGTCACATGCCAAATTCTGATAGAAGTGTTGTAAGAAACTGTAGAGGTAAAGTTTTGAGTCTTCATTATAGCAAAAATGATTAGGCAAGCTTTCTGTATTTTTGCCTGCAGCATTATTTGTCTTGAACAGTGTCTGTCATCTTTCCTCTTGGTGAGGCTGTCATTGTATGATTAGGCATTGAAACCCACTGATTATGGCAAATAATGTGGAAAAACTCCAAGATACGTGCCAGTCTTAATTTTGCTATAAATAATGAGTAGTCAGGAAGTTGAAATGTTTGTTTTGATGTTTTTTTCCTGCCTCTTTTAGAGTCTGTTTCATTGGATTCTGATTAATGTTTCTAAGTTGGGAGCCAAGAATAAAGGAAGAAGAAATTTCATAACTGGAGGGATGCCAGTCTGTCTACAGGTAATTTGTCTACTCTGTGAACAAAGGTGTTTATGGGTTGTGATTAGTAATGGTGTCCTTAGTGACCTTTTCTACTTGAACAGACAATGTAATTCACTTACAACATTCTGAATCCAAGTGAGTGGTGGAAAGCTCATCAGAAAAGCAAGCTTGAGTGTTTTCTGAGGCACAATATCATGTCAGAGCATGATACAGCCATGTTCTGAGACAGTGTCCCATTTAGAAAAGTGTGAATCTGCACATGATTATTCTGCTCTCAGGGATCTTATCTAAACTCTAAGCTACATAGATCAATGGGCTTGAGAACCTGTATTTTCTTGATATTGCCTCCCTACAGACCTACAAAACCTTTTTGATCCTACTCCCACCCTTTAAAAACCTCCACTATTCCTCAAGTTCTTTCTTTCCCAATACATAGTCCTTAACATACAAACTCAGTCTTCATTTACATACTCCACCCAAAGACCTTTGTGCTCTCCTTTCTAACCCATCACTCTTTGAGCAGCTGTCATTAAGTTAAATTTATGTACACTCCATCATTCATAGCTTCCTTAACTTGCAGCATGTGTTTGCAGCAGCAGATGGAAGCAGGAAGAAAAATCACCTGTGCTGCCAGGTTTCATTTCCCAAGGTAGAGAGTAGGTCTACTAGGAAGGAATAAGGACACTTAACAGGAGAATGCACACTGACTTGTGGAGGATGCTTGAACAGCTGTAAATAAGCTGTATTTCTCAAGTACAGGGACACACAGCTTCCTTTGTTGCTGTGTGTCGGACAGTTCCAATGGGGACTTTTTGCAGGACTGAGGACAGCTAGAGACTACACTGCAATGGACATGAAGACAATCTCCACCTTTCTGCAGCAGACTGTCTTGCCCCTCAAAATTTAAAATGAGTTTTCCTTAAAATCTGTAAAGAGAATTATTCCGTATACCACAAAACTCCTGGTTTCTGCTTCAGTTCTGAATGCATCTTTCTCCACAATTAAAGCCCTTTGTCATTCCTTTGGAATCACAAAGCTTCCCTGATCCAGTCTTCTCTGGATTTCTGTTTGTGAAGAGATGACACGGGTGTTTAGTGGGGAGATCGCTCCCTGACGTAGCAGAGAGTTCACTGGCTGACGTGATGACAACTTGAATGACACATGGGTGTTTGGGGGCTGGGCTGCCTAAAGAGTCCTGCTCCCTGACATTCCCTTACAGTCCTGTGCTGCTCCCAATGTTGTGTCAGTTCACCTGATCACACGGCTGGTTGGAAAAGAGTTTTAGGCTGGATCCTTTCCATGCTCTGGTTCTCTGACATCCTTGTTAGCTGTGGTGTCAGCAGCACAGGGATGTGACCAGGTGGCCTGGGGGAAAGGGCTGTTCAGCCGACAGTACCGCTGAAGGTAAAGGTTGTCCTGGCCTTTAATAAGCAAAAGCAGAGCAAGGGAAACCACTGTCAGTAAACAGAATGTTTTCAGTGAGAGCTGAAAGGACTTTTGGCAGAAGGAAAGTGACACTGGCAGTTTGAGCTATGCATGCAGAGTATCCATACACCTGGTAAGAAACAGAGAATTTGAAAGTGTAGCACATGGAAGACCTACACTGTCAATGGATTTTATGGTTCCCTTCAAAGCCAGGCATGGGATCCAGTCAGCCCACGTGTACTCTTTCCCAAAAGCAGTGCTGACTTCCTCAGTACCTGGCCAGAGTAAGAGCTACACATACGCAAATATTTGTAGCAACTGTGTTTACCAATGTCCAAACTGTGGAAGGGTTCAACGAATAAAGATATGTCACACTAAAATATATGCATAAAGGGATGGCTGAAAATAAGCATAAAGGGACAGAGAGAAGTTTTACCTCTCATTCAGCCAAGGAATTATTGACAGGCCAGTCAAGTACAGCAAATAGTACTGGGTCCCTTAAAGAAACATTTCTTTTTCCTTCCTTAATTTTAATCCTCCTCTTCTTATCTGTTGGGTAAGATAGAATTAAATAAATTTGATAGGCACCCAGTAGCAGGATGGAATATTGATGGAGCTGGAGAACCTCAAAAGAGAGGCTGGCTGAAAAAACTGTTAAGGTTAACACGCTTCAACAGGAAGATGATTTGAAATGAGTCAGGAATGCAAATAGTCGACCTTTCAGATGTCATCTGAATAGCATGTACAGGATTTTCTTTCATTTCTTCACCTTTATTTTTTATAAAGTTTTGAAATGGAGTTGTTTATTTTGTAGATTGGAAATAAATCACCCTGGAAATAAAATGCATTTCACTTTAACCTGCTTTGAAGGTGATTTTAAGGTAACTGACTAACACAAGGCATTTTTCATCCACAGGTGAGGTTAGTCTTTAAGAGAAAGTTCTGAAATGCCTGAAGAAACATCCAGCTCCTTTATATATTACTCCAGGGTCAGGTACCTGACGGCAACTAGGGCAGATTGCCACAGAACCATGTGAGCCTGTTGAAAGGCTGACACTGGAAAAGCTGGGTCTGGGGGAAGTGTCATCCAGGTTATATACAACTAGGAAGGCTCCCCAGCATGTGGCAGGTCAGCAGAGTGCCTCCAAGTCCTTTCTCTGAGAAATGTGAAGCTCTGTATTGTGTCACTACATCCCAGGCATCCATCCCACAGCTCTAGCAGGTGGTGTGCCAGTGGAGAGCAATGCCAGGAGACGTCTCTTGTTAATGTGGGTGAAAGAGGAGATAACACTGCCCTGCAGAGCAGAGCTGGCAGCTGGGATGAGTCAGAGCAGTCAGTTTTAGCCTCCTAGGACAGGCAGCAATGCTTAGTTCTGCCTTCCCTAATGCCTTCTTTGCTGACTTAATGTCTTCAGCATCTGATAAAGTGTGAAGAGAATTAGATTATTTCTCACTCTTGTGTGTTGGGGCATTTTAAGAGGAAGTCATTACTGCAGGCACATATCTGCAGTTTGCAGTTTGGCTGTCTCTGGTGTCATGAAGGTGGGGGCAGATGCATTCACTGCCTACCTGTAACATCCCCAGTGAAGGAGAGAGAAGATCGAGGGTTTGCTGAGAGGACACTGAGAAGAACCAGAGAATTTCCAAGTGTAGAAGAGAATTTTACCAAGTGTTACATGCATTGGCCTAGGAAGTTGGTTTTGGATGAGTCGGCAATGTTTGCTGAAGGAGTCCTTGTGAAGTTCCAGAAAATTGTCTCAGGATTTGATCTAACAAGAGATCCCTGATGAGGGCCATGGTAGAAACTCGATTTCCAGATGCCCTGCCACGTCTATAAATTAGGCCATTAGCCTGCTACTCCCAATTTCCTCCTGCCATTTGTAAGTAGCCCAGAACAACAGGGTCTAATGTAATATGATATGGAATGCTTTGAAGCAGATTTAAATGTAAAATGGAAAATGAAGTGATAGTCCTGTGTGTAAGGGCTGATGTAATAGAAAAAAATGTATTCCCCTTGCCTAATGAATTTACTGTGAAATATATTGCCAATTATGATCAGCTCTCTCTGCTAAAACCACCAAATAACAGATGTGGTAATTTAAAGAGCTGCCAGTGCAGGGCAGATGGAAAAAAAAGAATGGAAATTAAGAGGCACCTTTGATGCATTAAAAAGTGGAAATAAAGAGAAGGCTGTTACTGACTAAGACAGACAGACTTCTAGAGAAACCATGTTTCAAATATCATCTTTACATAGGTGACTCTCCAGAGGTTTCTGGGAGGTGCTTCATGCCCTCAGTTATCTCTTCACTGACACTGAAAAGGTAGAAAGAAATTTGAAACTCTAGTATTCTGTAGCTGGGATCCTTCATATCAAAACCTTGGAACAAAAATGAGGTTGGAATTTGCTTTGTTTCTTTTCAAACAATGTTTCTGAATCTTGTGCATGTCTGTTGATACAGTATCTGTAAGATGAGATGAACCAGACCTTTCTCCCCATAAAAAAATTCTGCAGTCCTTCAACAGCACCAAATGAGGTTTTCCTGGAAAGTAATCTACTTATAATCTTAAAACGAGAATTATCTCCAGTAACTCTCAGCCTGCAACAGAAGAACTGAGCTTATAAGAAGTGTGTAAAAGGGGAAAAAAATCAGTGCATATTCTGCTCTGCGTTGCCCCTCTATTGCACTAGGTCTCCATTAGAACTGTGTTGGTAATCTCATGAGAGTTTTGCTGAAAAAGGATAGATTTCTGCAACAAATCAATGCATATTTGGTCCTCAGCCCTGACCTCATATTTGTTCTCTATGTGTTACATTACTGGGCTTTTTGGTGTAACCACGTTTGATGGGTTAGGCAGCTTTGATTATTCTTGTCCAGGGCATTGAGCACAATATGAAAGACCAGCTATGAAAACTAATCACAAGGACAGAATTGGATATGGTTGATCTAGTTTTACTTTCTGAGTGACATTTCCAGGATAGAAAAAAGAACATTATGGTTTAAAGATGCCATTATGAAGTTGCCGTAGCTTGAAAATGAGGCAACACTTAATGCAGTAAGAAGGCACTGTGGCATTCAGTAAAATAAAGAAATCTTTTGCCTTTACCCTTAAAACTAAAATCAGCATCCTTGGATGCTCTGTGGATGCAGCCTTTTCATGAAAAAATAAAGGGCTTTGAGTCAACTTCTGGAAAAGTTTCATGATCCTTATACTATAGAGGAAGCTGTGGTCCTCTAATGACTGTTACTTCTTTAGAAATAGTCAGAGCTTTTCCTAAATTTCTTCTCCTGCACAATGGTCTTGTTTTTTGTATCTTTTTAAAAAAAACCTTATTCACCTCAACCTGTCTCAGTCCTTAGGAACCAAATGTGTTTGACAACTGTCTGTCTTTGTAGGAGATTGACCTTCACCTAAATAAATTTGGAATTCTTTTGTGTAATATTTGGGAAATAAAAGTTTGTTATAATATAATGTGCTGACAGGCAGAAAAAATGGTTTACGTACTTCAGTTTTGTAGGAGGTCTCAGGTTGAGTAACTCACCTCATAAAAAGCAACTAAGTTTGCTTTTCAAAGTATTCTTTTTCAAATATTTCATGACTGTGAGAGGCATTTATTTATTTCTGCTCAATTCATTCCAGCTCTGAACAGCAACCTTGTCTTACCTTGGATGGGTAACACTAGCATTTGACCACGGCTGGGAGTCTGTTTTCTAACTCATGAATAGCTTGGCAGCATTACCAATTTAGCTACCATCGCCTGCTCGGCAAGGACCTGTTCTGTCTGTGAAGAGCTGCTTTCCAGGGGAAGTGTGCAGAAATCCAGGTTAGCTGTTGGAATCTTTATAACACAGTCCTGTCAGTGCAGCACAGCATGGGCCAATAAACCACACCTCTGAGCAGCACAGCTTTGATATTCCACTGCCTTTTCTAATCCTGAAGGTGGATCTCTTGTGGATTTTGTTTGGACAAACTGGAAGGAAGTTTGTAGGAACTGCCCCATGTGTCACAGCACTGGAGGTAGGGCTGCTCCTCCAGAGGTGTGGGCTAAGTGGGGACCCACATGCAGATGTGTGTAATGGTGTTCTCTGGGTTCCTGTCTCCCCGCTGCTTCTGCTCCTAAGGCCTCCTGTTAAGAAGGAAGGATGTGAACAGACTGACTTTCAGAAAGGCTGTCAACAAGTTGTTCCCATTAACTTCAGTGGGAATAGTCCTGAAAAGAAGCTGCTGTTGACTAGTGCACTCCAGATGCTAGCAGTCCCTGTATATTCCTTACTAAAGAGACATGCCAGGTTTGATTAATTATGCTGGAATGGTACAGACCAGGATGCAGCAGAAGTACCATGTGTATATGCCAAACTCCTAATGACAGCCCTGCCTACATTTCATATTGAAACAGTTCCAAGACATGTCAGAAATAAGAGGTATATAGTAATTGACAGTGAAGAAAGCAATGTGAAATTTAAGCAGCCGTCATTAGAGCTTGCCTCTAAAAAGCAAAATGAAATTACTGTGGGACTAGCTAATGAGAGTTACGAATTTGAGCTAATATCTGGCTTGACTGGATCCTTGCAGTGGCCTCCCAATCTGCAGATGAACAAAGGAAAATAATTTACAATTCAGTGTGGTAGTGCAGACAAATGAGACATTGATAGAGACCCCTTGGTTAAAAAAAAAAAAAAGAAAGGAAAGAAAATGGACCCAAATACAACAAATGTATACATCTCCTCAGAGTTGTCTCAGTAAGGTAGAGTTATTTCAAGATTTTCAGATGATTCACAGTGCCTGTATGCTTTCATGTTCTAATTCTCTGTATCTTGGAGATTTGAGTTCTTCTTATCTGATTTCTACCAAGAAATTATTTTTTGTAGTTATTTGGTTAACTGATCTAACTGAGGAGACATTAATTCAGAAGTTTAAGGGTAGTCTGATTCTATTAATCAATCTTTCTTTTAAGCTTTACAACAGCAATAAAAAATTGTCTTCAACATTCCCCTGTATTTGGCCAATGGGGAATATACCACCTCCATCAGCCCAGTTCCTGCTCTGCCTTGAAGGACTGAAAAACCCCTAAGTCATGGGAATATGGGAAACAGAACCTAAGGAGAAATGCCAGGCGATAGAAGATGAGAAGTGATTGAAATGTCTTATATATGCATATCACAGGCTCTGCGGAGAAGCATTTGCTGTCCTTTGGAGGCAGTTTGATCACCTCCATATGGACTGTTGAAAATGTCACAGCCTGCAATTTAGCTCACTAAGAAATACAAGATGTTTCCTTCCTTCTCTCCTGTAGATCTTTCTATCACCTGCCATCTTCCTCAGCCACTTCTAGAAATTGCAAAATTAGGAATGACAAAACACGCAAAAATGAATCATAGGTAGAAGTGACAGTTCAGAAATATCAAAATGTGCTGTAGGTGGGACTTGATTTAAAATGGAACATAAAAAAAGAGCAGGAATTCTTTGGAAAGAAAGAAATGGTATTCAGAAAATGGAAATCTGAGGCCTCTGAAAAACCTAGAGAGAAAAGAAATGGCAAAAAATCAAGCAGCCAAGCAAACACAGTTCATATCTGTGTAATTAAACATCCAGATGTGTTAGGAATTATTGATCCAATTTGCTCCTAAGCACTGGCTCCTGCTGAAGTCAGGCCTGTCCAGGTGTCTGGTTATTTCTACCTCTGCAAGTCTAGGATCAATTACTTTGGTTCACATTTGTTTCCACTGTAAATGTTTATGTGCCTTTGGTGGCTTGGCATTCACAAGAAAAGACAGAATGATGCTTTGTTTGCATTGTTGCAATAGCTAAAGTTGAGTCAGCTTTGAAATATCATATTACTGAGTTACCTTCACATTCTTTACAAACAAAATGGTTTGGTTTTTTTTCTTAACCACACCTGCAATCCCTTACAGTGAAGTTTGAGATTTGCATGTGATTTGCATGCAGGCCCAGAGATTGCTGCAGGATGCTGGTGCTAGCAGGTAAGGAGGACCCACAAAGCAGCAGTGACACGGCTGAGGGTTCTGGAGTGCACAGCCTGGAACATGCATCTCTGCGGAGAAACTGCAATGGACCACAAAATTTATTGGGGACCAAGATGCTTCTACACACATCTTCATGATCCTGGGACAATGGTAAGCTGTGGCATACTGTGCCTCCTACCCTTAATTCTGTTATGCCAGATAAAACATGCAAAATCTCTGTATTGTGTAAGATCTCCAGGACCTTTGGGACTTAAACAAATGTTTTTCTTGTCACCCTGGTGTCATTCAGACGAAGTATTGCAGAAAAGTGAGAAAGAAGGTTTTTAAGTCTGAAGACATTGATAGAAATCTTTGATTTCCAAAAGCTTAATCTCAGGACAAGAGACCTGAACTCAGTTCTTCAGTTCTGGAGAGATCAGAGCCAGGGGAGCAGAATTAGTTGAATATTTTTATGGATTTCCCCATCTGTATGACTTTGAAAGCCATTTTTCTCCTCTTTTTTTGATTTTAGAGTGATTGCTTATCTAGAATAGACAGCATTGGTCTCATCTGAGGCAGGAGTTATCTGAATTGCATCTGTGCTCTCATGCATGCTCCTTATTCTGAGAAACGTCAGGGCATGCTTAAAGAAACTCTGGAAGGGGATACCAAAACTTCCAGGGAAAATGTAGATCTTTTCCAGCTCTGTTGGATCCACCTCGTGGAACTTGAGCCAAAACCCAGTGTAATTTTACACTCCAGGATTTGTCTGAACCTGCATTCCCCTTGACTGCAGGCCAGCATTTCCCTCCACTAAGGAAAGGAAGGAGAGGTTTTGCAAAGGGGTTTTAAAGCATGATGAGTCCCTTGCAAGCACAAAACAAGACATAATGACTAAGAAATTGGTCACCCACCATTCTGTTTTAAACTGTTTTTCCTCTTGCAAGGAGGGAGGGATAGACACAGATAAAAGGTGAAAACATTTTATGCCTTTTATTGCCTGTCTTCTTCATATGCACTGCATTGGTTTTTATCCCCCAAGGAATTAAAAAGGAAATTCATTCCAAAGAAATCAAAGAGCACTGAAAATACTCATTAAAAAACCCAGTTATTCTGCATACATGCAAGCTGATGTATGGCCTAACTCCTGATCTTGCAGCCTAATGCTCTCCTCTGCTGGGTACATGAAATCTCTGGAAACAAATTACTCAGCACTAGCAAAAGGACAATTTGTCCATGCTTTCTACCAAAAACCCTATGCCTTAGCACCCATATAGCTCAGACAGAAGGAGATCTCTCCAAGGGAATGAACACTATCCCAGAAATGGTTCCCCTTCTCTTCATCCAAAAACTACAGTCCCCTTGATAGACTAAGAGGTGATAACAGGCAAGAAGTGTGAGGGACATCTCTTACAAGAGGTGACAGATCTCCAGTGAGATATAATAGGGGGTGGTCAGAGACATAAATATTTGGACAGGATGTGGAGGTTATGAAGGATTGCACATGGGGAGAAAGGTTTTGAGAACATTTTTTTTTTTACATAGGTTGTTCCTGAAATGTTCCCCTTGTGAGTGCCACCACAAGCCACTGCCCAGAAGCTTGGAAGCCCTGGACATGCATGTGCAGTAAGACCATGTGAAATAAATTAGACAAGAACTGAACAAAGGTCATGAAAAATACAGAGACTATCAATAATGTATGATGAAGAAGGTAAGTGACGTACTGGCTATTCTTGGTTGTAATCTTCTGTTCATTTTGTCTCTGTTCAGGGCTATAAAGCTATAATGTTCTTGCTTCTATTTGTCACAGTCCTTGCAGACAGGCAAGAGAGGTCACCTGGGTGGATTTCATGCAGCTTCCATGAGTGTGTTACCCTGCTGATACTGTGGTGTGACTGGTGGGTAGCTCCTGGTCTGCTCTTTCTCTCTCTGCTCTGTGCTGTTTCTCATTTTGCCATTTGGCTTTATCTGGTCACCCAGCTCCTCGTCCTATCCCAGTCTTTGTGGCTTAGCTCTAGGCATGAGTGGGGTGCAGTGCTGCTGAAAGGGCTGTGCTGACCTCCCTCCTGCTGGCACTGTCAGCCTTTGCAGGCCCTAGCTAAAGAAATTCTCTGTAGGTCTGTATACAATGCACTTTGATCTTTAAACTCTGCACAGGGTCCAGTCATGGTCCATCTTGGAGAGATTTCAAATTTAAATACAGCAATTAACAAAACCCACCAGACAGATTGTGGTTACCCTGCTATGTCTTTTTTTCTTCTTCCCTTTGTCCTTCTTTCCCTCTGCCATTATTCACAAAGAAAAGACATCTCATGTGTTTACAGCCTGAGACAGACTTTGTTCTGTTTGATGGTGTAATTCCCCTTCAGTGACCTCACTTTCACCTGTGACAACCAGTGTGAAACAGTCTGTTCGAGTAATGATGCAGGGATAGCACAGGCTTTGTGTGTAGGAAGGTGTAAAGAGATTGATGTTAGTGACTGGCTGTGTAATGCACACCAGAGGCAAACATCCAAGTATGGATATTCCTCTAAAGGAGATCCTTGCAATCCTTCCATAACTCACATTTTCTGCAAGGTGTTTGTGAAGAAAGAGGTGTTAGCATTAATTCTGCTTGAATGTCAAACCTTTTTCTCATGGAAAATGTCCCTTTCGTTCCATTTTTCCTGCAGTACTTCACTGCCTGAAGCTAGGGAAGGACTTCTGTGCTAAGATTGGACCCTCTGTTGTAGTTGCTTGCTGGTGATTGGCATCTCCCTCCCTTCCCTAGGGAGGGCTTGTGCACGCCCTCTTCAGAGGCTCTTACTGAGTGTAAGACACCCCAGCACAGCCTGAGCACAAAGCTTCTGGGATTAAGAGATGGGATTATAACAGAAGGAGCCAGTGATCTCTGGGCATATTTTAAACATTGTCTGCTGGATAAATTAACTGAGTTTTCTGGTTGTTCTTCCATCCATGCTGGCTATCTTTTTTGTCTGTATTTTGGCTAAGAAAATTGTGATAGATTATCTAGATGGGCTAGCCCTTCTTCCTTTTCAGAAGCTGGTGCAGCATTTCCTTGTCCTAGAAGTGCTGCCTTCCACTGGTAGCACAAGCATGTGTGCTTTTAGAGCTTTGTCCCAACAAGTCAGCTGTGCTGCTGCTGTAGCATTGTTTTTGCAAGCAATGCCTCAAATACCCGCATCTCCAAAAGCAGAGACATGGAAGAAACATTTTATGAGTGGGTAACCAGTTTTGGCTTCCTCAGCCATGCCTGCCTTTCCTAAAATGGTATTTGAAGTGCATTTTTCCAAAAAGTACATGACTGTAATTAAGAGAGAAAGATGAACTGTTAATCAGAAACAAACTATTTGCTCTAACAGCTCAGATACACCTGGGGCTGTGATTGCCATGTGTGATACATCCATATTAAACAGCATATGGACAAGCTTTTCTTTTCATGGTTACCTTTATCATTAAAAATTAGTATCATTCTTGCACAGATGGCTTCAGCCCAAGCTGAGTTTTGGTGTCTCATTTGTCTGCTACATCCTCAATTATATTTGGTGCTGAAGAGGAAAGGTACTTAGCTTCAATCTGCAAGCAAGATGTGCTGAGTACTTTTTGTGCCCTTTCCCTGAACCTGCTCATATAAAATAGAAATGCCAGTAATTATTATAGTGAAGCAACTGTTTTATAAAGGATATTAGTCACTGATTTCAGAGGTTAATAGGAAGAGGTACATCAGATACATTTGGGATTCACGGGGTAATGCAGTTTACGAAGTTTCTGTAAAGCTTTTTCCCCCCTTGCTTGAACGTTGTAGATTCACAGAATATATCCAAGAACATGTGTCTACATGAAGTTTCTTCAGGGCGTTGTCATGGCATAAAATTACAGCTGTACCTTCAGGCAGTTGTATGTCCTCATGTATGTTTGCTGTGGCCTTTCAGGCACAAAAATCAATGCAATTCTGTTGACTTCAGGGCCTTGTCAGGTCACATACTCACCTGTTTCAGCATCTGCCTGTGCTTGCCTCACATTGCCACAGGTCTCATTGTGGATTAGTACCACCTGAGGACTTAAGAAAGCAAATGTTGAAGGCAAACATCAACATTACAGAAGCCTCTGATAGTGAGGTAAGGATAAAGTCAGAGATCAGTGAGAAGTATTGTTTTCTTGGGCATTTTGTGCAGTCATACCCTTAACCTCACCTTCAAAAGCTACTGCCAATTCTCAACCATAATGCAATATCTCCCTTGGATATTGGATATAAGGATTCCTTTGTTAAACTTCAAGACAGTAAAATCTTGCAGATTGAAAGTATTGTATTAGAATTCAGGTTTCTTGCAACAAAAAACAGATGTAAATTCACCTAAGGGATGAACAGATAATTCTTTCAGTGCAAAGGAAAATAGTAGTTTAAAGAAACATGAATTACGTGAAAAAGAATGTAGATAATATATATAAATCCTCCAGTTTTATGTTAGGTAGTTCAGGAGCTGGTGCATGAACAAAGCTGCTACTATAAAGTTGGCAACTTTCATGGGAGCAAGTGTGCAGAAAACTGAAAATAGGAACAATCTTGGATACTGAATTTTTATATACTGCTGTGCATCTATGAGAGATCTTGGTAATTGCGTTTTCCAGGAATCCCAGTCCCATTACAACTGAATTTGCCATAAAGTTATTCAAACCCTTTCCTAAAAAAAAAAATAAAAAAATAAATCAGATGTCCATAGGAGTAAAATTCCAAAGTTCAGTAGATGATAAATCTGGGCTAAGAAGTGACAGCACACCAGGGGTGGTTTGCTAGAAACACCAACATACAAGGAAGAGCTGACTGCAGGATGGGAACAGGATTCCTTCAACAAAATTTTACTTCATTCAAGCCTTGTAAGTCTTGTAGGTTTAATCTGTTTCTCTGACTTATCATCCTAATGTACACACACCTCACTCCATTGCCCTTACCTTAAAATACCCTTAAAAATTAATAATCTTCCTTGTTCTGAATATGGAAGACTGCAAACTCTTTGAAGAAATGAGACATGATATTTAAAAAAGGAGTTTACCTGAGCCCCCAGCTTTATTTCAGAAGAATGAGTGCTCATAAGCAGTTTTCCATTCTCTTAAGAGACTGGCTTCAACACAGAGATTGATTCTGGCCTGTGTTAATTTGTTAGATCCCTATCTCCAACTCATGGTAATGACATCTCCACCTGGGTGGCTTCAGTGGTTTCTGGGATATCTTCTAAATAGCATCTGACAGAACAAATGTTATTAAACCTGAGTAAGAGCACTGGAATCTGGGTCTGTAGCAAGGTTAGAATCTTGACTGAAACCTCTTGAAAATGGATTAGGCTTTTACAGTCCTTTTCTATGTCACCAATAATTGTTTTCTGCCAGCTGTCATGCTGCATTTCTCTTTTGTTTTCTCTGTTCATCATGCTGCTCTACCCTCCAGGTTTACCATTCTTTGTCTTTGAATCCTTATCCCAACTCCTTTTCTTTTCCAAGGAAATGATGAGATGTTGAAGAGAGTTTACCTAGTCTCAAGACATTCAGGGAGACCTAGATCACTCTGAAATATCTCAAAACATTCCTCTCTAACTGAGCCATCTACTATAATTCTAATTTGGGGCATCCTGATCTCTACTGTGGCTACCAGATATTAACTTTATTGAGGCAGTAGATGAGACACCTATAGCCTGACACAACATTCAGAGAAATACAATTGACTTCCACAAGAAAGCCTGATCCTCCAGCACTGAAGGCTCATGTTCAAAGAAGCTTAAAACCTTTGTCAACTGCACATAAAGGAAAGCAATTGATGTGCAGGATGAATTTCTCCCTGGAGTGTTCACTTGGGACAGTGCATTTCAAAGGGGCTTCATTCACCACAAGCTTAGATTTCATCTGCTTGTTCCACGGGTGAGACTGAGATATGAATATATTAAGATCAGTTGAATGGCTGTCCTGGGTCAGAACACAGATCTACCTAACCCAAGTACTCTGCTACCAAAACTACCTATGAATAGACTTCTCAGGAAGAATAAGAAATGGCAAACATTTGTGAAACTTCCTTCTTAATTTCTTTCAGGGCCCAAATCTTTCCACTTCAGGGACTCCCTCTTTTTTCAGTATATGTGTGATTGTCATTGTATTTCTTTTCCACGTACATGTGCAGTCCCACTTTGAACCCATACCAATTTTTAGCATCCTTAATTAATTTAGCAACAAGTTCTCCAGTTTACTGTTTACTGTATGAATAAGAAAAATGCTGTGTTTTTGTCGGATCAGATGTTATCTTTATTTGATGCTCTCCAGTTCTTGTACTAAAAGACAGTGAACATCAATTCCTATCTATCCATGACACAATTATTTTTTGTATATGTATCATTTTCAGTTATTCCTTTTCCAGACTGCAGTGTTTAGCTTTAGTATGACAAGGCTCTGATGCCCTTGATTGTCCATCTTTTTTGCCTTTCTGTTAACATTCTCTAAGGCTGAAACCATGGGTTTATACAGTCACAAAATAGTGTTACATTTTTCTCTGCATTCATTTTCCAATAATGCCAAAAATGCGAATTCCTCTCAGCTGACTGCTGCTGGGTATTAAAATGTTGTTTCAATGGAGCCACTTGGAAGAGCCCCAGGGCCTTCTGAGTGGTGAAAACTGGTTCAAAGTCCATCATTCTTTTGTGTGAAATAAGGATTATTTTTCCCACGTGCCTTACTTTTCCTTTAGCTGTACCAAATATCTTCTGTCATTTTATTATACATCCTGTTTCTCAGTCTTTCTCTAAGACTGTGTACAGACAACTTGCAGTCTGACCGATAAAGGTGTTGTCACTGACAAGGTTTGTTTTTTTGGTTCACTATTCAACCATTTCCAGGTTTTCTTTTCAGTATGTTGAACAACAGAGGTCTCACCACAGACCTCTGAAAATTTCCTCTTGATTCTTCCCTCCATTGAAAGAACTGATGATTAGTTTTCTTTCCTACCTTATAACCATGCAAGACCTTCCCTCTAAGAGGTGCATTTGTTGAAGGTCTTTGTCAAAGCCTTCTGGAATTAAAAGTAGGCTGTATTGGTCAGATAACCCTGCCCCATGCATAACCCTGATATCACAAAAAAAGCAGGATTATGATATGTTTTATGTAAAGTTTCACTGACTCTATCAATATGTATTATTTATGGCACAATGCTTATGCAGTTGTCTCCTAACCCTTTATAGTTTCTCTTAGTTTGTCCAATATGGACATCAGTCTGATATTCCTGTAATTCTCCACTGGGACCACGGCACCACATATGTTATCCTCCAGTTCTAAGTACCCAGACTGTTTTAAATGAAAGGTTACACAAGTCTCCAGCAACTCAGCTATTTCATCCTTGAATTGCTTTAAAACTCCTGAGTGATTACCATCTGGTCTTGGCAATGTGTTACTGTTCTTTATATCATTTTTCCCCAACTCCTTCTGTAGTCACTTCAGTGTAAGTTATGACCTAAATTAACCCAAGTCTCTCTTTGCTCCTGGGTAGGCCAGGGCATAGAGCAGCCTATGTGACTGATGCATTTTGGAAAGCAGGAATTGTGCTGCTGATGCTTGCTTTGGGCTGGGCTATGGTTTGGTTACATTGCATCTGTATGCCAATAATTGCATGTGTAAAGGAACTGTGTAGAGGAATGTAACAGTGTAGCAGTGAGATGGTCACTTGTCATCATTAATTGTTGGGGTGGCTGTGCTTGGAACACTGGCTGCATGGAGCCAGGAGTTCCAGCACTGAGGCAACCCACCCAATCACCCCCAGGAGCATCTGGTGCCTTGCTACAGACACACAATTATTCCCTGGATGTAGGGACATGAGTGAGCATTGCAGGTGCAGGTAAAGAAGCAGAAGCTACATGCTGCATGGTGGTGGGGTGCAAGGAGTGAGTTCAGGCAAAATCTTTTCTTCTTACAGCCTAACTACACCCTCCAGAGAGCTTGCCGCTTAAAACAGCATGCACAGGAGCAGGGCATCGGATACAGCTCTTGATAAGAGCAGTTACAGATGTCTTTCTTTATGCTTAGAAGTACTTGGAAACCAAGAATTTAAGGTAGGGATAACATACTCCTTGTATTATTCTGGTCTCAGTTTAGGCTGGGTCCTTGTGTTGCAGCCATGGGTGTTGCACTGGGTCAGTTCAGGGGCCTGAATCGGCACCAGGTGCTTCCACAGCTCCGTCTCCTCCAACCCAGGCAAACAAGGAAGGGCTGAAGAGAAGGGTACTGTGAAACAGTGAGAGCTGCCTGTGCTTCCCTGGAGGTCAGAGTGAGCTGAGAGAATGTCTGCAAAGTATCTCTGCTTGCCAGCTGTTTTCTCTCTGGGTCAGCAGAGCCAGCCTTCATGACTTCCAGATCTCATTTTCTTTCTCTTTGCTTTCTAAGAATGGAGAACACTTGAGTAGGTTCATGCTGTTCCTTCATGTTTCTTTTTTTCACTGTCTCTACAGTGAAAAGATTATAAACATTTTCCTGTCAGCTTTCAGCTCCGAGTTGCTTCTGGCTCTCTAAGTTGCAAAGGTGGAAGACACCAAAATTGTCGAAAACAAATCCCTGGATATATAATTGTATAATTTATCAAGCTGAGTTCTGAGAGAGCATCTTCTCTCTCCAAACAAGAGCACAGTAGTGTGAGCTAAGATTTTTTTGGTCAAGAAATATTAGTGGCTACAGATAAATGACTTGCTTAAGTGAGTTTTCATCATCAAGCTAAAGTGTAACAGTTAAAGCTTAATAACAGGTGGGGTTTTTTCCTTAATAACACATTACACTGAACTGATCTCTTGATAGCCCATTAGTCCCATCAACCCACAGCTGGTTTCATGATTTAATGAGAATTGTTTAACAAGTGGCTGTGCTCTGGATGGTACTGAAGTGTGTTTTCACTGTGGCAAGCCCACATAATTTAAAATAAAAATCTGGTTTGGATGTAACATTATTTAAAAACCCCAACCCTCTCCTGCTGTACATAGTTAACAGTGGAAGGACTGGGGAAAAATGGTATGAAATTGCAGGAAGATTTATGTTAAACATATAGACTAAAAGGTAGAAAGAGAGAATGAGATTTCAGAGAAGTGGAAAAATTATGATGAAAAATGACAGTAAGTTTAAGGGTCAGACCCATTTCCCTGCTTTCAGCTGATGCTAGGATGATTTTTTGCTTTTTCTTTTATACCCCTCTTATATAACCTTTGATATAGTTTTATGTATTCTTAGTGCTTTTAGCCTACATACTTGTAACTTCCCAAGCCTGGTAACTTAGCTGAGACCCACTGCACAGTTAAACCAGAAGACCAAACATCGTGGAAGCCCCAGACACCAAGGTCCTCTCCAGAACATATTTTTGTAAACTAAGATAGGCCTAGCCAGGGGGAAGGTTCCTCAGAATGGGAGGTTCACTCGAGCCTCTCTCTGGGGGATCTTTGATAGATATGCTAATTTTCAAGGCCTACAATTGTGTGTATTTTGGTGTGTGAGGGGGCTCTGTGTGCATTTCAGGTCATTCCACCTGCATGAAGTGCAGGTGCAAGTGCACCAAGGACCCTGAAATAAATACCGAGGTAAAAACCCCCTTTCCCTGTAAAATGTGTTTTGTTTTTAATTTTAAGACTGGGGAAAGGCAACACAGCAACCTGAGAGGTAGAAGGGCAGTCTTCAGTACTGTACCGCTCTTGTCCATGGGAAAAATATGTTTTCAACTCCTCCCTCAAGAGAAAATGAACTGCCTTGTTAGAGGTGTTTTTGTTCTGCGTGGATTGTGGAAGCTAGGCCAATAGTTTGGATGGCTAAATTTGGCATACTTAAACACCAAACCTAGTCTAGCCTTGAGCGAGGCTTTTAGGGTTCAGCTTTTGTAAAAGCAGACATGCAATTCAGTATGTGGCAGTATGTGTATGACATGTCACTGAGTTGAAGGTGCTTTTTTCATCCTGCAGTTGATACAAGTCCTTAAGTTATCCTCTGTGAAGAGGTTGCAAAGCTTTATCATTGGCTTTGGACCTTTCCCTGATTCCAGCTTTAATGTCTTGGGATAGCTGGGAGGACACTTGCTAAAATGTTTACTGTTGTGCTTGCAGACACTGAATTCCACCTGGAGAGCTGGATGCTTTTATGACTCTAAAACTGTCTCTCTTTTTTTTTTTATTTCAGAATCTAACTTTTCCCATTATGTGCAATAATGATATGTGAGTTGCGAAGATTGATGGGTTAATGCTTAAAAATGCTATAGAAAATTTAGGAATGTCTTAGAAAAGTGTTCAGTTGTTTACTATCTTTTTAAATTTTTAAAGATCTGATGACCACATTAATTGAACCAACTAATTAAAATATTCTTGTAGTGTAATTTGCAATCCCCTAATAAATGTCCTTTGAGTTGGATCTCAAAGATTTCTTTGTTTTGCTCTTTTCTTTATCTTGCTTTCTCGACAAACTACAGCACACCACCTGTTTAGCACACACTCTGGCTTTTCTTGGGAGACTCTGTGTTGGGAGAGGACTCACAATACTGATAAACAACAAGTATTTCCAAGCTCTTATTCCCAGATGCCGCCCACAGATGGACCAACAGTTAAATCCTTCCTTTCTCCCTTGCTAGACTAAAATTGGTACTCAGCATGCTCCAAGCTCAGCCCTCGTTTCTTAAACATCAAAATGCCCCTGATGCCCAAGGAAGAGGTGGTAGCCTGTAGGTAGCAAACCTGCAGTTAAAAGAGATTGAAATTCAAGTGTCTCACCTCTCTTTTTCTTACCCTTTCCTCACCTCATGGACATAAAAGTTCCGAGGTATCTTCCCTTTGCCTCTCAGCTAAAATGCCTCTTAAGCGTCTACAGAAGGAAAAGGCTGAATGAGACCAAAACAAGAGTGGTTTGAAGAAAATGGTGCAGGGAAACTGCAAAAAACCCCAAACTGTAGATGCAGTGAAAAGGGTGAGGGAGACTTTTTTCCTTCCAGCTACATTTTTGCCCCCATTATTCATATTTGCTATTATTCCTCACAGCAACAGTCTTATGGACAATAGTTCATTAACATAGTGGTCTCTTGGTAGTTATTTCAGCATGGAAAACTGAGACTGTCATCTGGAGGCATGAAAAACTTTGTGGTTGTATTCATATGCAAATATTTTTTTGGCTCAGAAGTCATTGGTTTTCAGACTTTGTTCCCATCGTACCTTTCCTAACAGCTGATATTGAGATGATTTGATGAATACCCAGATCAGATACAGAGTGATTAGGTCCCACCATAGGCCGGCATCACTTGTCTTCAGGGCTTACTCTGAATGCTGTGTTGCAGATCCCAAGTGCTACATTGTTAACCCATTTAAAGCACCTGAGAACACAGACCAAATAACAGGTTTTGCTATAAACTACATGTTGGGCAGCCTCTGTTGAAAGGGAGCTGACTACTCTGTGCTTTAAAATTATGTTTAAAACTTGCTGAAGTCTGTGTTCCAAGCTACAGTTTAGGTAAAGGTCAGTTCCAGGTGACATATAAACATTTAATCAAAATCTGATTTTACTTTAAGGCTCTTTGTCATATTTCAAAACTGTCTACTAAATGCAGTTTTAGTATAGATTCATGGTTTGGATTGCTATCAAGTGCATTTCTAACTTTAGAATTGCTTTATCTCAACAGGGAGCAGAGTCTCTACTACAGAACATTGATCTGAATTTCTAAAGTGACTTAGATGGAAAATGGTTTTGAAAGAAAGGTTTATTTCATAACTGAAAAGGCTCACTCAGCATATCAGAGATCAGCTTCAACCACTCAAGCTAGGGAGATATATCCCTACAGTCACATACGATTGCTTACCTAATATTACACAAACTGCTGTGTAAAAATTCCTGTTTGTCTTCCAGATTTGCTCATCTCTTTTGCTAAGTCAGTCCGTAAAGACATAGAGATTTTGTATATTTTAGCAAAAGAAGCCTTCACTTCTTCTTGGAAAACAGAAAGGTAACATGGAGATTTCAATGTTACAGGCTGTTAGATTCCCTGATGTTTGCCCTGGTCATTTCTGTCATCAAAAGCAGAGCTGGAGAGTACAAATCCTGATTTCCCATAGGTGTGCAGTTGTTGAATTGTGGCTAAATTGCTAAATTAGGAAGTTTGGAAAGAATGTATTTTCTTCCAATATTTTACAGTTTTATCTCTACTTTCAATCTCTGTATCTCAACACAGGTCTTCCTCTATGGTGTTAAAATTTGGTGTTTTCTTCCAGGTTAAGAGCTTGGGGTGTGCAAGGGAGCAGCAGTTAGGAAGCGCACAGTCTTTCTTAAGGAAGGTGTTTGAACGTGGGACCTGCCAGGGCAATTCTCCTGTGGTTCCCAGATGCTGCCTTTTCCCAGGAGACCAGTGGCCCAGAGCTCAGTGTAACTGTTATAGCAGTGGGCACCTTCTAATTCCTTTGGCAAGTATGTGAAATTTAGAATAATATTAGTAATGTTACCTTATTCCCCTTTCCACGTCCCTTGTAAAGGAAAGTGTTTCTCTGCCTGAGATCAAGTCTAAAAAACAGGTTTTGGTTGTGTCATTTTCTTATTTAAAGTGGACCACAAAAATTGAGTACACAGCACAGACAAGCCCATAGGAAACAAAAAGCAGAAGAACATAATCTCTGTGGTAATGAAGAAAATTAAAATAGTTTTCTGAAAAGTAATGCTCTTTCTATGTAATTAATAAAATAGTTTGTTTTTCTTTGTTTTCTGCCTTTTGTTATGTAGCTACAAGTCATAAAGAGAACTTTGTGGTCCCTCTGCATATTTCTAAGAACATATTCCTTTTGTCTATTAGGAAGAAGATTCTAAGTACACCATCATCAGATAGATACTTTCATATGGATTACAGATTAATGCTCCTTACTGTAACAAGAATGGTTATATGCCTGCTAATGCACTTTCAAATATTCCCAAGGATGACTGTGGAGACACTCTCTAGATTTGCATTCAGAAGGTAATGACCTGACATTAAAAGAAAACTAAATTGGACTGATGGAAATATATTGTCACTGTTCTATTTAATTTGTTTGCTGGGTAGTGAAGCATTGACTCCTAACATTCATTATAACAAGGCATTATAGTTATGAGTGAGAAAACACTCTCATGCCAAAACCTTCTATTCAGCTGCATAAAACTTTCCAGCAAAATTACCCTTTGGGCTGAAGTCAATTATGCTTGTTCTCCTCACAGAAGTAATTTGTTTTTAAGAAGTATTACAATGCTCTTTGGTGGTGGTGAGAGAAATACATTTAAAAACAAAACAAACAAACCACAAACAACAACAAAAAAAAGATTACCTTGTTATAGAATGTGATTCTTTGGTCATTAAGAAAGGACTTACACTTAAAACTTCAGACTCGCTGGGTTTCGTACCCAAGGATCACAGATATTGTTCTGTGCTTGGAAAAGTTTCATTGGGTAGAAATATCAACAGTCTTGCCAGTTCCACTTGCCTTTTCAAGGCAAACTGTGAGTCATTCTGCAGAAATGTGTTCAGGGTGTCTGTGAGTGTTTGTGTTTGTGCAGGCAGTGGGGCATTCCATGTTCATAGAACACTGTGTGGGTGACAGCGTATTTTGTATATGTAAATATATACCCACTGTCATGTAAAGCAATACACTAGCACATACTATTTTTGACTTTTTGGACTCCCATTGGAAAAATTTGCCATTGGTATTTATTCTCTTGCTTCTCTCTTCCTTACCATAGCTTATATTAGAAAAAAGAAGAAAGCCACATGCTGATGAACTTTCGAGTACACAGTTAAGATGAAAGCAAACCAGTGGAATGGGGTAGACAAATAATTTATGAAATAAAGATTTCTTTTTCAGCATTCTTTTCATATTGCAGTGGATTTGAGAGAAAATTCAAATGTAGCATATGAGGAGAAGTAAAGCCATGAAGAAATTAATTGGTTGTTCCATTCCTTTGTTTTGGAAAGTCACAGATATCACCATAGGAGCTGTGCCCAGGAACAACAGTAGTGTCAATGAAACGATTCACAGTGCCACAGGAAGAGGCTGCTGATGCAGTGGGTGAACAGGTGAGTAAAGAGTACATGGAATTTCACTGGTTTGCCTTTCTGACTGAGACATTTTATTTCAAATTATGCAGTATGTCTCTTGCTTATAAAGAGAGACTTTCGGGAATTTTCAAAATCAAATAAAGCTTGTCAGACTTTTGAATCTGTCCATGTCCCTCCATTCTTCTGCACCTGGCAATAGCACACCATAATGACCATCACTGAGCTCTGGTTCTGCTCTGGTAACTTTATACCAAGTTTCTGTGACCAAATAATCATATGATTCCCCTTCTATTTGATGTGCACAAGGAAGTTGGGTTTAGAGGCTGGACCATACTCAGAATAAAGGGAAATTTTGTCACCCTATTCTATCACTTTGAGGTTAAGCTGAGCTCAGAAACCGTAAGGATAGCTGATCTCCATATTTTTGGCTCATCACTTCCAAATCTGATGTAATATTTGGGAATTTTAGAGTTAAAGACCTCTGTTTGGCCATACAAGTGAAAAGGGAGCAAGTCAGTTGAGGTTTCTCTCCAGGTCAAGGATGGTATATTTCCAATGATGATGATGATGGTAGTCTGTGATCAGAAAGAAATGTTGTAGGAATCAAACTGTAGACCAGATAGATTAGTAAGTCAGTAGTAACTGGGTAAAGTAATTTTCAATAATTTCAATAATTTTCAATAAGGAAAAAGAAATGAAAGGATACTGTCGCAAGAAACCAGTCCTCAGCAGTGAGAGCTGTTACCCAGGAGACAGCTGATAAACCCATAGTAAAGAAAGCAGAATGTAGCCAGAAGAGAGAGAAGGGAGTCAGAATCAACAGCAGGATTTAAGGTGCACACAGCAAAACCCACCTGAGACACAACAAAACCAAAGGAAATGAATCTGTGAATTTCCCTCTGGCCAATGTCCCTCAGTGGAGTTTGAGGCTCATGCCTAATCTTTTTAATCTTCATTTTGTTGTGCAGCAGATGTTTTGGCATTGCCTCTACCTCAACTTCACAGAGCCCTGAAATGCACAATGTCAAAAAGGGGGTGGTCAGATGGTCTGTTAAGGTCCTTAGGGATCTAAGAGATCTGGTTTTATATCTCCTGAATACTTTAGAGTTTATAATTTTTCAACAGAACTGTAAATCAGAGCCAAACTTCAGTGCTCAATACCTAGGATTATAGGACTATTTTCCTCCAAATCTAATCTTTTCAGTCTGTGTTCCAGAACTTGGAGGACATGGCTTTAAGTCATCGTCTTGATTTATCTCAAAACTGGCAGTGCCCTAGGTTCCTACAGTCACCAGGAATAACCTCTTGCATCTCAAAAAAATACCAGAAACATTAGGATGGGAGATTAAATTCTCCTGTACTTTTTCCTGAAGAATTGAAATTCTTCAGGAAAATAAGCCTTTCTCATTTTAATTACCAGTGTCTGAAATGTGGAGAAGTCCACAAAAAAAGTACACCTTGGCTGCTGTAATCCTCCACCCCAGTGCATAGCAGACACTGGTTGTCTGCGGTATAAATGGCTGAAAAACACAGGGAAACTTAACAAAAACTGAAAAATCAACTTTTAAAGCTATCACTCTGTCCAGAGTTTGCTCTTTTCTGCCTTACTTTAATGAGAGTTTTGCTTAACAATGGGTGATCCTAAAGGAGACCCATGAAAATTTCTATGTTATTATTGCCACTTATTATGTCTGAGCTCCTTACGAAACCAGTGTCTCACTCACTGTCTCACTCCAGCAGTGTCGAGCATGCTGTCAGACTTTTCCTTTTCCAGCTCTGAAATACCTAAGTTCCCTGGGAGTTACTGTTTTCCACCAAACCCTGAACCATTGACAAGAGCTAACCTGTTTCAGCCAATGCCCCAATATGGTGAGTGAGAGCAGCCCACTCTGAAAAGGCAGTCCTGGGCTAGCAAATCAGCTCTTACAGATTTTACAAGAATACAGTTAGCCTACCTTCTCCCCACATGCCTAGACTTACACATTTCTTTGTGTTATGGGATAAAGCAGAACACCTTCAAATGCCTTCAACATCCCAGCAAACAGTCTTTGAACCCAGAACATCACAAATAACAACACCAACAATGTGGGTCTAGATGATTTTTCTTTCCAGGCCTGACCTCTATTTTGTGGAAATCAGAGAGCTGAAACAAGGTTTGTGTTAATAAGAGTGGAAAAGAGTGCTGCACACAATTTGGAGTCTGCTAAGGAGAACTCAGCCAGCTCTTGGAATACTTGTCTGGTGCAGGGACAAGGAGGACAGGTTTGCACTGAGCAAAGATACAGGTGTGACCTGCTGTCAGATTTGTCAGAGATACCGAAAATAACAAAAAGGTCACTTTCATGCAGGAGGTTTTTTTATTTTTTTTCAGGCTTCTCTATTTAAAGTGTAAAGATTTTCTATTGGAATAATTATACAGCTGATGCAGACATGTGGTGTCCTATAAAACTTGTGCTTATGGGCATAAGCAGTTGTTGATCTCTCCCCACAGTAGTTTTTGAACCTGCTCTGTGATATCACCCAGATTTGCGGAAGAAAAGGGTCTGGAAGACAACAAAGGAGGAAGATCCAGAACCTTGCTGCAAACACCCTGATGGGTGAGTGCATTGGGAACCCCACAGAGCATAGCCTGGCCTTACACCTGTCCCAGCTGCAGGCACACTTTCAGCCACAACTTTTACCATCCTATATAGTTATATCAATGAGCCTCAAGACTTCAACCTGCAGAAGCCAGGCTTCTTCTGTTGCAGGATTCAGTGACCTACATCTTTCCTGCAGATATTGAAGCACAGACTAACTCAAGTGAGGTAAAGGATTTCCTCTTCTCTTTCTTTCTTCGCAGTAACACCCTCTAGTAGGGTGCATTGTGCCTGTGCTGTCATGAGGATGGAAGGGAGGCCATGCATGCTGCAGGTGCCCAAGACCATCATGGTGACTGCTTTTGATTTACCCTATGCAGCTCTGATTTTGGTGTGAGAGGTGTATGTCAATACAGCTCTCCCAAAAGGCAGAGCCTCACTGTGGGTGCTTCCTTCAGACCACCAGATCTGTGGGGTGATGCCCATAAGCAATTTCTCACAAGATGGATCCCAGTGACCTAGGAACTCAGGACTACAAGGGGTTACTTTTTTCCTCATTTTCTTCCCCACTGAAATTTTGCCTGACAGAATCCAGGCTACACTGAAGGCAGTGCTCTGAAATGTGCAGTAAGTTATTTTTGCCCTGGCAGTGCTCTCCAGACATAGCAATAGTATTTGAAGACAAAGAGCATGAAGCAGTAAAATATGCCAGATTTGAGTATTTGACCAAGATACTAATAAAGCTGGCAGTGTTGGCAGGATATATGCCAGTGAACTCACATGGTAAATGTGTGCAGATTCCTCCTTTTTGTATTGAAATCACCTCTTTTTCTTTTCCATGAAACAGGGGGAGAAGTTTTTGGCCTTTTCAAACCACTAACATTTGGATTTATAAGCATGCCACCCATATTTTTGTGTGGGGAGGACTGCCATCTCAAGTCTTGCCACTGCTAAAATTAACTGACATCTTAGGCCACGTAAGCTGCTTAGTCCCAAATGTCAAGCTACTAGGGACATTTACAGCAGAGAATGTTAATGGGATATTTGTGAAAACAGGCATTAAGTATGGAAAACACTGGAGCAAAGAAACACATATTTGAAACTCATCTGAGTACCTTAGGCACCAGCCAGAGCACTCTGTGATGGGAAGCTGGTGAGATGCACAGTTGTACAGAGGGAGTTGTGAGACTCAGTCATTTCCTCATCCTGAACACTTTGTGTCATCTTCCATTCCCAGCACAAGGAGCACTTATTTCCTTGTTCAGCAAAGAGATTTTTGTCTCAGCTGTTCCATCACTCCATCTGCAACAGAACCTTAAGGCTGTGGCCATCTCGTTCAGATTCCAGAAAGAAAATTACTTTTTCCTTCCTCAAACAAGAATTTAATAAGGGAAATACTGCATGAGAACAACTCTTTTGTGTTCCATAAATAAAGCTGGGACTAATCAGCCACTGACTTTGATTCGCTGACATCAAAATCAGGTGAGAAAGAAGGAAAATGTAAGATGTGCTTAAGATTAGTATTTTGTATGTTTTTACATTACAGACTGACTAGAAAAGCTAGTTAGCCAAGACCAGCTAGTTATGTGAAAGGAGGTAATTTGCCTGTAAAGCCTCATTGCTGTGTGCAAGCTATTTTAAAGGGACTGTGTAATCCAGGATCCCTCCTGCACAAGCCCAGATCACTGAAATAGACTTGCATGATAGCCCCTCTATTGTGTAAAATGTATTGGATTTGAGATCTGGCGCCTCCTTTTCTCCTCTGAACTCTAAAACACACCTGGGCCATTCACCTCTCTCCCTTAAAATATGCACCCATCTTTAGAAATGAACAAAACCAGAAAACTCTAAGACAAACCCACCCAAAATCTCACCCTCTTTCACTTTTGTAGATCACAAGTAGATTGTCTGTTTCTTGTCATTTTCTCTTGCCTACCCCCTTCCCCTATCCCCGGTTTGTCCTAACCATAGTTAATACATTCCAGTTAATACCTGTGTTGGTGCAGGAATCGCTGTGTTTCTGAGAAGTACATTTGCTAGGTAACCCTGAATGCAAGAAGTCTGAGGAGGTCTGCAGAAATACCTATGGATGTCCTGATGAGGCAATTCCCTGGGGAGCACAGGCAGGCCTCTCCAATTAGGGGAGCTTGACTTAAACGGCAGCTGGCCAACGGCAACCGCAATTACTGGAACCATTTATGGAAACCTCAGGAGACATGATCAGGTTTTCAACAGAAGATGATTTGTGGTAAGAACTGGATATTCAGCACTTCACACTGGGACGTTTTTGGGTTTGGCTGTCATGGCTTAAATTTAAGTCTACTGTTAGTAAAAAGAATTTTTTTCTCATAAACATGTAAAGAGGTGAATTCTTCTCAACTTCACTGCATCAGCTTTTACCTTCTTTCCTCTAAAAGCCTTTTCCTGTGAACAGCAGATACAGAAAGGTATTGTCTCAATGAATTGGCTGCCAACTCCTTAGCAAAGCTGGGCTTTTTGAAGCCACATTTTATAGCAGAGATGGACTGCGATTCCACCCATAAAGGCAGTAATGAACTGGATTACAGTGCTGATTTCAGGATTTTTCTGTCTAAAAGTGAACACTGCTAGAACATTCCAATAGAGGTAGGAGCTGTAAATGTTGCTCCAGAAATAAACAAACCATGATGCACTTCCAACTTCCCCTCTCATAAAATCCCTTCTTGCTGCACTCAGCAGGATCCTTGGCAGAATTTGTCACCTTATCCTCCTCTGGGTAATGCCAGGCCTCTGAAATGTTTTGTCTGTTGCCTCAGTTAAATAGCATGGGCTGAGAAGCAGAAGTGCAAAAATAAATCAAGAAATTATTTTTGGCGGACGAACAAGTTTACATGTTTGCATGACCCGTGATCCCAGGAACCCGGTTTGTGGAAAAGTTTTGTGGTTGTGCTCAGCACAGCAGCAGCCCAACATGTGCTGTGTTCAGTGGCAGTGATTTCAGCAAGGAAGGCAGCGAAACTTCAGGGAGTTGCCACCTCTCCTGCGGAATGAGAGTAGAATGGCACCAGCTGGGTCCCACAAATGTCATTCATTGCCAATTGTTCCCAATGTTATTTACCATGCTATCCATGCTACATAAAGGGAACTGGGATTTTTCTGTCTGATTCTAACATACCTTTCCTTACTGTATTAATTTATCTTTCCACAGCTACTATTTCATTCATTTTTATATTCTGCTATTTCTTCCTACTATATATTTGCTGTCTAGCTGTCTTAACTAAGGCCCAACCTCCTCATTACTGATCTCAGCAGTGTGGGTGACATTATGACAATTTTATGCATGCGCATTTTCACATGGTTTGCATCAGCAATTATGAGCTGTCATTAGAAGTGTGAGAAATTGTTACTGTGTTGTTAGAATTTTAAATGGACAGATAATTTAAAGGGAATAAGGGGAAGAGAGGAACATAAAGACTCAGAAAAGCAATGGGGAAGAGAACTGGGAAAAAGGATGATTTAGTGTAAGAATATAAAGAACAGGAAAATGTAGTTCCTACTCTCATAGTTTCAGTTTATTCTCTGGTACAAGGGGTCTGTGACAATTTTCTAGTCATAGTTTAAGCAGGTGCATTTGGGAAAGGGGAAGGAAATGTAAAAGCTGGCAGAATTCTCAATCTATAGTCAGATAGATCATAGCACACTCAAAATCAGCTATGACCACACCATGAGGACTGAGGTGGATTTATGTTTGTGGTACCTCAGCCATGCATATCAGCTTTCTGAATGGTAGCTGTTGCGCTCCGTCACAACATATCCCATAATGATACAAATGTCACTATATTGAAATACGTGGGACATCATTGTTACACATGTGGTATTTCTAATTCTTGTTTCCTTGCTTAGAAAACTAATATATGTAAATATAGTGGTACAGTATTGCCTATCATAGCCTGCATGCGTATTTCAAATCATTGCCCAGCCAGTTAATGACAAATCTCTGTTTTACTGATGCCTGTGAAGAAAGCAGTCCTTCCATCCTGAGATGGGTGGGGAGTGTCAGTGTTTAGTAGATTTCTATTTCTCTCCATGGCTTACAGAATCAGTACAGTCAATTAGTTTAGTCTAAACCTGATTTTCAGGCAGCTACAGTTACTTTAGGTAAAATGAATGCTCCGCTCCGAAGGTGTGAAACAGAGCATGAAAAACTGAGCAAGCACCAGGAAGGACTTCCCAGACCCAGCAGCAGGCTCAGGATGCAGCTAGTGTATCCAAGCTCTGGCATGGCCAGTCAGAAGAGAGATTATTCATGGATGTGACAGAGGGTCTGCTGAGAACCATGTCCAGCAAGGAATGAATGGGACTGAAACTGTTGATGGATATCATCACAACAGTAGCATCTGCCAGCAAAGGATTTATGGCAACGACTCTAATTGTTTTTACTGAGAGGGAGAGATCTTTCTGGTAAATAAGCTTCTAAATTCATTGTTTTACTCTGGTTGTTATCAGAATTTGTTTGTCATGGTAAGCAAATTCTGCATCATCGGGGCAAAGAAGGGCAAAAGAGACTCCACTTAAGAAAGCTGACAAGAGTCAAGAGCAGTAAGGCCTGTCATGTCTGTCACATAGTTATGCCTCCTGAAACCCCTTTTCTGCCAATGATTTGGCTATTATTTGCCACAGAAGCTTTTTCACTGAGACCATGCTCTGGGTTCTCCCAGGATTTTATGGAGAACAGAAAGAAACACATAGTCCTATGTTTATGGCACAGTAGAGAAGGTAATGGAAATATTTGGTGTGATGTAAAACTGGATTCTAACAGAATGGTGGGTTTTCTTTTTCTTCTTTTAGTGCCCAGACCATTTCCATGTCATCTGCTCGGGGAAACATTACCACCAGGACCATAAACAGACATGAGATTCCTAACATTCAAATGTATATATGTTTTGGTCTAAAAATGCTGCATTCTAGGGCTGAGGCTGGGCGTGGTTTTGTTTCTGCTAGGGAAGTATGCACTGAGCCTCCTTACATCTGGGGATATCAGAGAGAGATTCAACACCAGCTCTTTAGAGAGTTGTGTCAAAAGGAAGATTATTGTTGTGGAGGATTAAAAGGAAATTAGGAAAGATAATACACTGATGTGCCTTGAGAATACTCCAGACAATTATAAGCATGAGCTTGTCAAAGCAAATTCCCGTGCTCTCCCCCTCCAAGGAATACATTGTAAAAGCAGACATTCATCTTGATATTTGTCTCATATAGAAGTGAAGGTGGAAAAAGCCACAAAAAAGTAGTGGAAAAAACTGGTAATACAGTTAGATAAAAGTGTACAAAGATACCATCTAAAAAGAGGAAAAGGAGGTTTTGCCTCATTCGAAGATATATTGCGTGCCTTCACATAAGCAGATTGCTTATGTGGTAAGTCATAAATACCATTGCTAAGTAAGTGTGAAATGGAGTCATGGGAAATTACTAGTCTATGACATTCTTGGATAAGAAATATAAGGAAATCAAAATAGAAAAATGAGAAAGGAGGCAAAGAAATTCTTATTTTTCTTTCACATGCAGGTTGAATCAGCCTACCATGTAATTCTCTATCAGAAGGAAACCCCATAAGCTAACAGCCCCCTCCATCTTTCATATTCATCTGATCAAATAAGGCACTGCCTAATAGCAATAAGATTGCAAGAAATTTTAATAACATCAGGTTATTGAACCAGTGAAATACAGGAACATGACAGACTTCTCCTTGCAGGATATTCAGTTACTTGAATACTTCAGTTTTCAAGTACTTCAGTTTTGTTATTGCTGACTCATGAAGGGGGGTCCTGAGTTTATCTTTCATAAGTAAAGGCACAGAGCCAGATCCCAACAGATATTGAGCTGCCACAGCCTGTCACCAGGACAGCCCTTTCTTTTAATCTTTAATTTGTGTGGTATTTTCTAGGTCTATTCCTCAAGATTTTACTTTCTTTTTTTTTTTTTTTTTCCCAGAAAACTTTGAAAAGTGGCCTTTTAGCTTTTGGTTTATGGTTTACCAGTTTTCCATCACAAGATGGAAGAAGCAATATCTGGCCCAGGAGGCCAGAGCAGAGATACCACCTCAGCAGATGAAGATGGATCTTGAGGCCAAGCATACGAATGTTTAGCACAGACCTGGGTTTTCTTTAGCAATGAAGAGAGATGGAATAGGTTCATGTCCCTGCCACAGCCCTTCAGAGCAAGTTGGTGGAAGTATTCAGGTAGCACTTCCAGGCTGATTCTAAATGGGTTACAGTAACTGTGTCTAAAAAGCCAATGATTAAAAACTCAAGTCTAAAATATTATGTGCCATGAGATGGTGGAGATCTGCCTAGACCTTGATTGTGGCATGTGAAAATATAATCCATCTTTCAAGTTGTGCAGCTGGTTGACTGATTCTTGAACCAAAGCAGTCTGGATTGTGTAAACAAATATCTTCCTCATTTATATGCTGTTCATATGCTTTGAGCAGAACATGACAATTTCTTAATTTTTCAGCTAAGAATTTAAAATGGCAATATGATCACTTCTGACACTTCTGTCCTCTCCTGCCAGTTCTATAGGTTTTTATTCATTAGTGATTACAGCCACCTCTGAGGCAGAGTAAATGAGGTTCTTATTAATAGATCCCTTGTGGCGGATTGGAGTGAAATGATAGTGAATGACCTGAGTGTACATATGAGCAAGGTTTATTTTAAAACAGTTAGGTTGAAGCAGGAACCTGACACCTCCCCTGCACAGGCATTTCAGACTGTCTGAAGCAACATGATGGAAATAAGCTGGGGGGAACTTTGGAGGTCTTTGATGGGTTGTGGTACCTTCTAATGACAGAAGTGCTGCTTGGCCCTGCTTTTCCTTGTGCCATTTGTGCCTTATTGAGAGAGAGGAAACCTTCAGCTTCCATGTGAGCACCCAGTGCCTCCCATGGCAGGGAGCTTTATGCTGTCAGATGCAGTGGTGCCTTACTGGGAGGGAAGAAATCGACATGATAAAAAGCATTGCCCCACCTCCAAAGGATCTGCTTCTCACCCACCTTTTTCCTCATCTGGCATGTAAGCACTTTAGGGCATCAGTTCTGGGTTATCAGGGAGAAATTTATTGCAAGAATCAACTAGTTTATGTAAACAAAGTTCCGTCTATCACTGAACATTATTTCAGTGTGATTTAGCATCTAGGGCATAATCAAATGGCAAATCTATATTTATTTTTTTTTTCATTACAACAAAGCACTTAAACAGGACATAGAAGGTTATTTTGCAGTCATATGCATTTATTCTAAGTGAATGAAGGGCTATCACTATATAAATGAGTAATTTTGCCTGAACCATAGGCTTTCAAATAAGTGAAATGGTTGGAGTGCAGTTCATTAGCACTGATTCGTAAAGCACTGAAGCCTAATAGGATGAAGATTTTAGCTAGAAGATATGAAAAAATGTTCTATTTTTCAAAGCTAGTCAAGTTTCCTGATGACCTAAAGCTGTGTAACAGTTTGCAGGAAGAGTTTGGACCAAGGAGGCTATGGTTTCTACTTGTCCTGGTTTATGAGTCTCTCATGTTTTGTGCATTTTTTTTTTTATTCCCATCCTTTGGCCAAGCTTCTTTCCATCTGTTTTCTTCTGTGGCCTCTCTCTTCTCTATTTATGTCATAGTCAAGCCAATGCTGCAAAAATGGGAAGGAAAATATCATTGTTCATTAACAGTCAGGTAAGCCCTAAAACATGTCAGACCGAGTGCTGATTGGCTCCATACATTGGCTCCAGTTCTTCCCCTCTAGCTTCAGCCTGGTTTTCACAATAAGCAGAAAAGTAAAGTTATCTCTCTTTGCACCCCAGGTATTTTCATCAGGGGAAAAACAAGATGTAATCAAGAGCCAGCCAAGTGCATATAATGTATTCCATAGAAACATGAACGCCTTTATGTGCAAAGGAAGGCATAGATCTGTGCAAAAGATGATAAACCCCAGCCATGGGAAAGAACTACAGTTTTAAGATATGTTTTTAAACAGTGATAATGTAGGAAATCAAAATGGGAAATCAAGAACAAAGTCACACAAGGTTCATATTTTAAGCAGTTTTCTGTATGCCATCTCACAATGTCAGAAGCTTAATTAAATTTGGCTTTAAATTCTTCCAGCCTAAAAAAATAAAT
Organism: Erpornis zantholeuca; assembly: GCA_013400515.1. Classification (NCBI taxonomy): domain Eukaryota; kingdom Metazoa; phylum Chordata; class Aves; order Passeriformes; family Timaliidae; genus Erpornis; species Erpornis zantholeuca. Next base: position 9,476 of record VZTN01005290.1, on the reverse strand, counting down.
AAGTGATGGAATTGAACTGGCATGCCAGTGATTTAGAAGTAGCTTGTACACAGTCAAGGGCAAGGAGCTCATTGTTAAATTCAATACCAAATCAGAGGGCTTACATTGTTTTGAAGCCCAAGGAAGAGAACAAAATCATCCCTGCTCTTTTGAAAACTCCATTCTATGAATTTATCTAATTATCTTCTCATATGGTCTCAGAATGCATCAGAATTTGTTCAGCGAGTTCTTATCACTTGCATCAGCTTCCTCAGAATTGTTGTATAAAGGGTTCTGCCTACTTACCAGTAAAAACAGTGACTTCTCAAGGGAAACTAAAATCTACTCCTTGTAAGATACTAGGTAAAATATTGCCTCAAATAAAGTTTGTAGGAAAATGCCTGATTAGTTTAGTGCAAACAAGTTTTCATCCGTGTGTGTTTCTTGTCATCATGGGAACCTTCCAAGAAATAATGGAAACTAAGGAAATTTTTGTGTTAGAGAATTCTCTTCTTAAAATTAATGCTGAGGCTGTTTCCAACTTCTGTGCTTGATCAAAAATATAAGTTAAAGGTGTTGTTAGATATGTAGGGTGAACAGGCCTTGAACTGACATCTCTGCAAAAGGTTGAAAAACATTGTGACATTTACATTTTTACTGTGTTCTAAATCCCAAACTGAATTAATGTATTTGGACACTTCATAGCTGTAGCTGCAATGACTTTTCTGGAACAGAAATATTGCTGGTATATTGCTCTTTTTATCTTTCTAATTTCCACTCATTAAAACCAAAATATAGGCAAGAAAAGAAGGGATTATTGCAAACCTACATTTCCAGATGCCAGCAAGTATAGACTTCTGAAGATCAGTTTCTCCCCATCTCAACATAGGTGATTATCACTTCAGTTCCCATGCCTTCGGTGCTTAGAGCTAATCAGAGTCAACTATTTTCCTGACCAAGTATGCCTTAAAAACCTAACTGATCACGAAGGCAAGATTCAAACCCTAACAGTGCTGGAATGGGGAATACAGAGACATCTGAGTAACATGCTGGAAAATGGAGGACTTCAGGGGTTTATAATTTTGTCTTAAAATATCGTGATCATCAGAGGCCAGCTGGCCTTTATGTGTACAGAATGCAGCACAGCCAGTGTGCCCTGCACAGGTGATAGTGAGCAGGTTTCTGCCCCTCAGAGACTGTTACACCAGCCTGTGGGAGCTCTGTCTATTCCAGACATCAAATTTTCAATATATTGAATATATATATTGACATATATTCAATCATTGCAGTTCTATTGTGTTTCCTTAGTTCTACGTGAGAAGGTTCTCTTAGATTTTATCTTTTAGTTTAATTTGATAAAAGCTTGACTAGATATTTCATTTTCATTTCACTTCTTTCCCTGAGTTAATTAACAGTATTCTATTTGCTATGTCCAGTGAAGCTGATAAGAATGCCTACATCCTGATTCAACTGAGGATATAAAAGGAGCCTCTTGGTGTCTAATTATAGCAAGTAAGAAAGAGGGCTTAGGCCAGAACTGATTTATGGACTAGTGCATCATGTACTCCACCTACTGTAACTCACTGGTTTTCTGAATGGTGGCCCATGGAGGTAAAAAATCTACAATACTTCTCCATATTTTCATTCTAACAAAACACTTAGCCAGGAGATAGAAGGTTATTTTTCATTAATATGACTTTTCTCATTTTAAGGAAAAAGGGAACCTTCTGAGAGCAGTATAAGGGTAATCCTCATTAAGACATTATTAACAGGACATATTATTAGAACTGTTAAGGCCATTGCCCTTGATTATAAATGAGTAAATTTGTTAATGAGAACAGTAGTTAATTGGGGGTATTATTACCAAACAGGGAAATTATATGAAAGTTAAATACATCACAGTGATTCTTCTACACAATTAAACATCTATGAGGAAAGGGATTAAAGAGGAGAGTGCGAGAAAGTAGCAGTCATAAAGCAGAAGTACATTTTTAAAAGTGTATTGCAAAAGACTATTAAAACTGAATAAAAGTCAATGGTGCATGTTTATTCTGCTGAAACTCATCCGAAGCTACTTCTTGCAAGACAGAAAATCTCAAGCTCCATCAGTATGCTGAAAGGTTGTGTAATCATAGGGCCATCTGCTAGGGATAAGATTTGCCACCCTGCATTTGCCTTAAGATCCAGGCATCACATCTGTCCTTCCTCAAGCTTCTCCTTCCACGCGTGTAATCCACTGTAACAACCAGGATTGTTTTGAGCAGCTCTTTGCTCTAAGGATTAGATATTTCCTGTCTTTTGCAGTCTTAACTGTACTTCCTTTTCCAGTTACCTCTTACATGCCTTCCTGCCAATAATCTGTTGTGAGGGAAAATAACGCACACACGTGTTTTATCCAGGAACCTCAGGCAGGGCTAGTTGGAGCTTTTTGACCAGGACCATGTCTAGGCATGTCTACCATGTCTGAATAGTTCCAAGGATGGAGAATCCATAACCCCCCAGGACAAGATGTTGCAGTGCTTCATCACTCTCAGTGATGTAAAACCAGAAAAAAGTGATTTGTTATGTTTTGATAGAACCTCCTGTGTTTTAGTCTGTGCCTGTCACCTCTTGTCCTGCCACTAGGAACTACTGAAAAAAACCTGTCTTCCTCTTTTTTTCACTCCCCCTTCAGGTATTTGTACCTTAATGTACCTCGTACATAAATGATATGCTCTTTGATCCCCTCCTGAGCCTTCTCTTTAGGTTAAACAGCCTTCCAGCTCTAACCATTCTGTGATTTCTTTTAGGCAACTGAAATTTACCCTGGGCTAGTTGTGGTTGGTAACCCAATAATCATACTTGGGTTTGGAGCAGAAAAAGTACTGTGGGGAAGGAGATTGCCTTATCAATTCTGCCTTGAAACCACAGACATAGAGATGGGTGTCCGCACTACCGCAGAGCCCAGTGCCTGGCCCAACTCAAGAGCAGGCAGAAACACCTTGAAAGGCCTGGAAGAAATAACAATGCCTCCCTTGGGGATGGCTTGCTTTGTCAGATAAATCCTGTGGACAGGATGCTTGTTCAGCTTGAAGTGTACCAAGGGCTAGTCTCCGTGGCTGTAGAGGTATAGTCCAGCAAATAATACAAGCACTGATTCTGTACCTTTGCTGTCATCCCTAGTTGTGCTGTGTGTTAACTTGATCCACAAGGAAATCTGCTCAGCCTAGGGCTGTTAAAAGCAGTAGGACAGACTTTGGTCTTTGGAGTTCCCTGCAGCTCCTTAGGTGCAATGAGACCGTGTGCCAATGCCTTCGACTTTAAGGGGATGCAGGGAACATGCTCGGCCAGTTTGTCAGCCAGCTGCCCTCGGCTTGTGTGCAGGGAGGGGTGGCCCTGGAGATGAAGGGATAGGACAATACAGCACTGGAAACACACCTCTCAACTTGTATTAGTCACCATGTAAAGCAAGAAAGATGCACAATTCAAGGCCTTTCAGAGCCCCATTGCCAAATGCCTCATTAGCAGCTTGTGGAATATTTAAGGTGTATGTATACACCAGAAGTACTAGATGTGACTCAGAGCTGGCCACTTGAGAGCACTGCTATAATTACTAATTGTCTGTGGGGTGAACAGCCTGGGGCACAGGCTGTCATTTATTGTGGCATGTGCAATGGGCTGCTTAGTTTCCAGATGAAATTGTAACACAAACACAGATGGAGTGATAATGTCCCACCCACTCTAATTCTTCTTGAAATTCCTAATGAAGTATTTTCTCTCCTAGCTTTCCCCTTTATGAAAAAAAAAAAAAAATGTTCTCTGGAGTGTAGATGGGGAGGGGAGGTAGGGGCTCTATGGCTTCCAAGAAGCACCTGAGGTGTGGGTAGGTTTTTGCTGTACATTGGCAAACCTTGCACTCAACCTATGAAGGACTGAGGCTTTCTTCAACTTGAGACCTGCTTTGGAAACCTGAAGGCTTGGAGGCATGGCAGGAATGGGTGAAGAGGGAAGGGTATTAGATCCATGCTAAACAGTGTTTTCCATTCAGTTGCTGAAAGTAAATCCACAACATGCTGCCAATTTCCTGTCATTTGTTTGATGGTGGTGGCATACTGTGGAGCACCAAGCTGAGCATCCCCATAGATCTCCTGCATAAAAAGTGTGTGGGAAGTTGATGATACATGTCTTGTAACAAAACAACACATAAGGGCTGTGCATCACTGAAGTATTTTTCTATCTCTTCATTTTTTAGTGTTACTCTGAAGAAGAATTTGAGTTTGTGATCCTGAAGCTACAAAACAATTTGGTTCTTATGTGAGATAGTAAAAACATCCTGCTAAAACCACAATGTGGTGGAAAAATTAAATATCAGTTCATAGCTCTGTGAAAAGAGTAAGGTGGATTATCCACAGATAAACTCCCAGGAATACTGTTTACCTGGGGCACATCTTCTCTGACCTCATCTATCAGAGATTGTTCTGGTGATAAATGTTTCATTTCATATCTTACTTTAAAAAAGCAGTCACTCAGTATTTGCGCTTCCATCTTCCCACATTGCCGTGAGTTAATGTAATGTTCTTTGTCTTACTTGATGTAAGAACACAAATCCTAGACTTTCTGCTCTCCTTCTAATCTCTCAGGGTCATCACAAGAGCTGGTCATGGTTATGCTCTGCTAAATTGAAGGCCCAGGAGGCTACTACATTTCCTTCTAATCCTTCATAACCATTTCCTTTTTAGCTTAAGCAGCTCTCAGCTTTCCAACAGTTTTTAAGCCTTTTGTTCCTCAGTTGCTTTAGCTATGTCTAGGCTATTTAAAAGAGAAAGAATGAATTTATCTTTAGGCCTCTATTCTGCTGAGGGAAGGTTAACATAAAGCAAAGACCTGACAGTTTTGGCCAGGCACATCCATGGTCTTGTTCCACAGCTGTGTTTAAATGCCTCACAACTACCTGTGAATTTATTCTTACTGTGCTACAATCAGTGTCGTGATTGTTGCTAACTGCCCCCCATAAAAACATGCAAAAATATTAATTAAATTTTCCCAGATCATGACCCTTAAGTTTATAATCAAACAGAGAAGTTGTCTCAAGTCTGAGTCACCAGACAATACTTTAATTTGACACCTTTGTCCCAGTTCTCCCAGTGGTTTGTCTTGTGAGGCTCTGCTTTTTCCCAAAAGGGATATGCACACTGAGAGGCTTGGCATGACCCTTCTGTGCTGAGTCCCTTCTGAAACTTATTTTGAAGTGAGATACAAACTTAAGGCTTTTTCTGGATGTTTTGGGCATCTTCAAACAACCAGCACCCAAGCTGTGCATACAGGAAAACCCATCCCAGATTTCCTGAGATGTGAAATAGGATCTTGACTCCAGAGCTTCTAGAAATAGACAGCATGTTAGCCAGAGAAGAAGTATTCTGCATAAAATTTACTCTCAATCAAGCTACATCAGGAACAAGACAGACAAAATCAAACTTCTTCCCAAGGTAAATTACAGATATTAGATAAAAGCTAGCTGCAGGCTCACATAATTGAAGCTGATATGCTAATTGTGACAAAGCCTGGACTCCAGCCAGGACATAAAGTCATGCTGCAACACTAGTAGATGATCTCCTGGCATTAATGGGTACAGAGTGATCTCTTTCCTTAGAGCCCCTGTTGATATCTTATCTGTGTCACCATGAAATGCTACTCTCTCACTCAGGAGTGCTAAAATGTGCTCTTGTAATGACAGCTTGTTATGGGTGGGAGCTGCCCAGTGAGCCACAACAGGAAATTACCCCTCCATCCCTGGACTTCTTTTAGAACTTATTTGTTTTCCTTGAAAGGTATCAATGAAAGGTATCACACTTTGAATTGGTGAGACAGTGATACACACACACAGGGCCATGAAGGTGTCCCAAGGCCTGCATAAGATCAATCTGTGAAGAAAGACCAAGGAGTCAAAAGGACCCTGAAATAGACAGGGAAAATCTGGTAGGCATCTGCACTAAGCTGGCCAGCACGGCAATCCCTTTTTGGAGTTAGAATTTCATATGGCGCAATTAATGAATAATGTTTTAGAACTTCTCAATTATTCTCCATGCCTTCCTGATGAATGGTGACCTATTTGTAGTTAATCACTTCTCAAATGGCTATTTGACATCCTGGAGCACTCATCCTTTGGCAAGTAAATCCTAGTAATACAGACCACAGCTTGGCACATCCCCAGTGCCAAGGCTCCCATGGCACATCCAACTAGTGCTTCGCTTTCAACAAGGGACTCCAGATAAAGTCAGGATATGGGTCCATGGCTCCCTGAAGACTCAGATCTGTTTGACTGGGCTCTTCTGATAACTTTGACTACCTGAATACATTTCCTTTCCTTGACCTATATTTGCTGATATCGCTTCTCTCAACTGAAGTAGAAGTGCTAAGATATGTAGTGTGTTCAAACTCTGCAGGTACTTTTGTGTGTATTGTTTTTCCAGGTGCCTCTGCAGGTGGATTAAACTTGGCAGTGCTATAAATGATGAGGTCTCTACTGGACGGTCTGTGCTGACAGAGAAGGAGAGTGGATGACAACATCTGTAAGGAGCAGAGGGCAGCTCTGAGGCAGGTATGTGAGTACAGAACATGCCTTGGTGTTATGTGTACCCTGATATCCTAAAACAATAGCATATGGGCCTAAGATATAAATGGTACTTTCCCACTAGAACTGCTGCCATGCTCAGCCCTCATCTCAGCCCTCATGTCACTGAGCTATCCTGCCTGGGCAGATGCAGAAGCCTTTCCCACAAGGGAAGCATCAAGGGAAGTATGGAAGTTCTATTACAAATGAACCTGTGAGTTCACAAGTTTGGTCTAAATGTTGTGAATGGTTTTGACTATAAGGTCATAATTCTATAATAATAAAATTATGGGGTTTTAGTTCTAATTAATTCAGGATGAATTAATGAACATTAGGAATTAATGATTTGGGTTTGTCATATGTAGTACATGTATAAATATATAAAATATATTATATCTTTATATGAAAAAATATAGAATAAAATGTATTTTTAAAATTNACAAACACACAAGAGAAGAATAATAATGCTAAATAAGAAAATGTCTCACTGTGGAGAGGAACCTGGAAGAATTTTGAGTCCTTCTGGGTGTGGTCTCTCTCCTCCCCAGAGCTGGGTTGGTGTGGGGGACTCCCTGCAGGACAGGGGAAGGGCTCCCAGTGAGGGTTTGATGTTCTGGTGTTTCTAAAGAAGTTTAGAAGAGAAGAAGAAGAAATCAAAGTCCCAGGAAAACTCTGTCACTCTCCTTTTGAAGAAACAGAGCCCAGAGGTGGCTGGAAAGCAAGGAAGGAGCTTCCTCCCCTCTCTGCTGCAGCAGCTCTCACTCCCCACAGCAGAAGAACAACAGAGAGGAGTAGTGACTTTGAAGCACAGAACTCCTTCGAAAAAAGTTCCTCTGGCTGTTTTTTTCTTTCTCTCCCCTCTTGGGCTCAGTTTAAAGGCACAGAAAGGCACAAGATTCATTTTCTGGTCATAAAGTAGGCGATATGGCATACATCATAAAGTCACACCAAGACACTGTCCTGTTCTAAATCAGGGCCAGTGATAAGATTATAGAAGATAGTATTTTTCAATAAAATATCCATGGCTAGAATGAAACTATAATTAAAAAAAGTAATCAGAAAGCAATACAGAAAAAAACCCCATGAAACTGAAATATTGTGCCTCCTCTGAGCTGTGTAAGAGGAACACAAAATACCAATCCCTGTATTCTGCTCAGTACCAGCAAGTACTGTATTAGTATATTAGAATTACATGGAAATGGAAATATGTGACACACATCCATTCTATGTTTGTTTATGTGATTTGGTTTCTTTTGGTTTCCCATTTCAGTCTCACTTTCAGTTTTCTTTGTTGGTGAAGTGACCACCAGTATGACTCAGGGAAAATCAAAAGATGCTGGTGATCTGTCATGACTGTTTTGTTATAGTTAGTTAGTTAGTTAGTTAGTTAGTTAGTTAGTTAGTTAGTTAGTTAGTTTAATCCAGGGTGAAAACTGTGAGGTAGCTGTATGTCTGAGATGGACATCCATTCCTAATGATTTGCTGAAGCACGTGTATCCAGATAATTCCCTGGTGGCACCACCCTGAGCTAAAAACTCCCATTTATGTAGGGGCACTTTTTTAGGGATGCAAAATTGTTCTAAAATTACTGCTACAGTAAGAAGCAATACTGCTTAGCATGAGGTTTGTCCACAGGAGCTCTGTAACATTTCCCATTAGCAACTATCTGCTCACTCCAGCACAGCAGCTATTTGATGCTGAGGCTGCTATGACAGCTACTTGAACATATAAATAGAATCATGCTTCATAAATGTGACAGTATCACATGGCTGAATGCATGGAAGTGCTGAAGTGGGAAAAATTTCTCCTACCCCATAATTATGTGTGTGTTAGTATTACATTTGGTGAAGTGGTAGGCCTGGTTAGACTCAAGAATGAAGCATTTTTGATAAGCTTGGATTTAAACTACAGCTGTGATAAAATGATTAAATTCAGGTTTGATGTAGATGGATACCAGCACTCTGCACATAGCCAATGCATTTTGTCTTCAGCTCCGTGGCTGATTTAAGTCTCCCGGTGATCTCTGGGTAGATGTGGCAATGGTCTGGCTTGAGACAGGCAATATATTGATTTCTGTGCTGTTTCATGGCACAGCAGTGCACTAGCAACAGTCTAGGTGGAAATTTCAGGCAGCTGCCTGTTGTGCCTAGACCAGTTAGGCACAATTTGTGTGCTTCAATGTGTTGTTGGTGAAGTCCCTGGTTGGAGGAATCCTGGGCTGTCTCAATGATACTGTTTGTTCCAGTGACAGGTGGGTGAACTGGCCAAACTCCACATGGATAAATTTAAAGAGTCTGCAAAATGCAGGTGCAGAAATGTCTTTGGAAATGTTCTAGACCTAAATCTAGTCAGCAAGATTTAACTACCTAAGCAGCCTGAACTAGTAAAGGGCAGGATGGGTGGCAGCAGGACGTTGGATTAAATGACCTTCATAGGGCCCTTACAACCTAAATCATTCTCTAGTTCTACGGTTATAGGTAGGGCACTTTGTATATAGTAGGAAAGCAAGAAGAAATACTGTGCATAATTTAAAAATAATAAATAGAAATGGATAATTAATGTACTGTAGTCATCATGTAGGACCACAGAGCAGCTGGATTGCAAGAAATCATGAGAACAAATTGTGGTAGCTCATCTTGATCCTGTAGAAGCTGCTCTTGCAAGAATGCTTGCCATGGAGACTCCCATCCAGACAGCAACTGACCATCCTGTTTGAGAGATTTGATTCCTCACAGGACCAAGAATGTTTATGCAAAATATCTCAGTGAGGAGATGTGATGCTGTGGGTTCTGTGTGCTTCTCAGAACCCATTCAAGGTTCTCATTGTGTGATTAATAATGAAAGAGTTGAGCGAGAATTGGTCAGTTCCAACTGGTTTTCTTGTCTTCTTTCCCACCAGTATGGCATG
>VZTN01005288.1:1481-45483 GCA_013400515.1 Erpornis zantholeuca | reverse complement strand
TCAGGTCTATATAAATCAAAAAATGTAGAACAAAGGGTAGTTGTCTGACTAGGAGGAAGACTGGTTAAAAATACTGGAGCAATAACAGTGTTGAAAGAAAGAAATCAAACTTTCATGACTTTGTTGATCTGTCATTTCAGGGGGATGTGTTGACACTTGTTGACAATCACCCCGGCCAGATCTGCCTGCACACAGATGTTCATCCTGCATCTGCACTGCAAGATTTGCAGGAAAAGCAGTATAGCTTCATGCCTGCTTGATTTTCTGCTGGAGAAGAGCCTAAGTCACGTGGCATTGTTGTCTTTAGGTTGGTTGAAGTATCTAGCCAGAGACAAGGATCGCATGGAACTTGTGGTACATGATCCTGTAATGTATATCCCATAATATGCCTCTATGCAATGAAGGCAGAGGCGTGGGGGTCAGGGGTGAATTCTGATTTTGGGATCTGAGTCTAGAAAGTTTCTTTGTTTTTTCCCCCCACTTTCCTCTCTTCTCCAGCACTAGAAGATAAAGTCTAATGATATTTATTACCTTGCGTTCTCAAAAGCCTAATTTGTGCTTTGTACACAGGTCTGGGATATTGGAAGTGGTGACACAAGGATGAATTCACAAATGCTTTCCACAAAGAAATTGGTATTCTTTCCTATAAGGATTCCTGAGAAAATCTGTGAGGTGCTTTGTTACCCCATATGTTAATTTACTCTACACTGGTGCTCATGATTTTAGTTACATTTATTTCAGTGAAGAATGGTTTATCAGTTATATGAGCTTGTCAAGATTGGTTCTGATAGGGTGTTTGTGTGTTGTGGGTAATGCTTGAGGATAGAAGGAGGTTCAAATACCTGAAAAAGCAATGCAAAACAGTTTACAAATATAATAGAAATAAGATGTTGGAAATAAGAAACAGTGTTTGATATTTGTGTTCATTCTATTTACTTAGTCCCAGCATTAGGATAAACATGTTATCCAGTAGTTTTGATTTTTGGAAAATTAAACCCTTCATCTCTGAAATTCTCTGAGTTTTTAGATGATATCAGGTATGAATACAGGTCCTTCTTTAGGATAAAGGCCACCACTGAGGAGCTTGTATTTTTACTACATCAGCTTAATTTTAAATACTTGCTGCCTGACTTTTTAACTTGGTCCTGTGAACTTTGATTTGGCTTCTTGATTAGAAGGCAGAATTAGAATCAAAATAAATGCAGGCTTGAGAGCTACTGGCATGTAAGAAATTAGCCTTGACATTTTAACAACATCACCAATTATAAAAAGCCATGCAATAAGTGTATAGTGGTAGAACCCTATTTAAAAATGTTTAGTTTACATTTTTACAGAGTAGCACCATTGTGAATAAATTTATGGTTTGTGATGGCAGCCAGATACTACTGTTTGTTCATGCAAAGGTGTCTGCATCACCTTTTGTAAGTTAAGCATTTGTTGGCAAACAGAAAATAATCATACAGATAAATTGGGAACTTACCTAAATGACCTCAGATTTCACTTGGTATATTCTACTTGTATATTGGTGCAAACATCTATGTAATGCTTGTTCAAAGTGTGTGTTAAGAGTGGACCAGTCACTTACATCTGGTCAGTAGTCCCGAGTCTTTTGCAAAAAATTGAACATAAGCAAAACTTCTTCTAAATGGAAAAATTAAAATCAAAAATTTTTGCTGGTAAAGCAATGGAAACTCAAATGGAGGAAGAGGCTGTGCTTGGGATATTTATGATCAAAACAAAGCAGAGAATATGGAATAAATTTCAGATGATACTACATTTTTTTAGATATCCAGTTGTGTCTACTCAGGAAGTTTTGTAGGCTACAGGATTTTTTATGTTCAAGTTGCCTTTGCCATGGCACCTCACTATGAGCAGTCATAACTTTCAGTATTAGTGTTTTCTGTATTACTGCTGCATGGGAAATGAGCTTAACAAACCTGAAAGGATGAAATGGCTCAGCAACAGGGTATTTATGTACTTGATGTAGGTTAATGCAGAGAGACTGAGGCACAGGTGGTTTGACTGTCTCAAACAAGATTAACAGCCAATGTGTTAGGCAGAAAGAGAACTCAAGATTTCCATTTTCAGGGATTCATTGTTTAAATTGGACAAGGGATTACTAAAAAATTCATGTGTTCATGATAGATGGTTTTATTTTTTTACTGCTGCAGTTATTCACTGAAAAGAACAGTTTTCTACACAGAACTATAAATCTCTGCTTGAAACACAGAATTAATATTTTCAACAGCCGACCTTTACTGTGTTTTTCAGGTAGGGAAACCACTAATCTGTAAAAACCTTACCTTATGTTAATAGGCTTGGATCCTTAAAACAAAGCATCACTGTAAGTTGAAAATATTGGTCAAGCCTTTGCATCCCAAATGATGCTCTGGGTTTGGTTCCCATGGTTACTGAAGGAAGTGCTTTTGTAGCATCCAGCAGAGAACCCCAGGAAGAGGCATCATGGTTTTGGAAAGACCAGGCTGTAACAAGCATGACTGCTGTTAAGAAGACCTTACAATCTATCTTCCAATAGTGCTGCTTCTTACTGGTACTGAACCAATTAAAAGGTAGTGACATAATGATATGAGTTAAAATGCCTCTCAGGCCAGGGGAGAGTTGATTTAGGAACTGTTTGAAAGACCTCATCATTTGCTATGATTCAGGCGACCTGAATTAATTTTCAGCCATTACTCACTATAATAACCTCACTATTTTACTTAACATACCAGATTGATGCCACTGTAACTAAAATGATAATTTAACTGCAAAGAACAAATAGGGCTTCCTAACTCCCTTTCTGTTTCTGTCCTAGAACAAAATTTATAGAATAAGATGACCAAAGGCAATGAGTTTAACTACTGAAAATGCAAAACAGATGGATGAATATTTAGTCAAATGGCCAGTGGCCTTAATTTTTTTTTAACAGCTGAATATTGGTGTGAAAGGGCATCATAGGAAAGGTCAATTCCACCAAAATCATGATGACTGAGCTGTTCTGAGAATATAGCTGATATAGCTGAGCTTGACCTGATGACATAAGAACCTTACCTCAGACAAATTCAGACTTCCCCCGCATAATTCAATAAGTGAAGGGAAGCTTCCTTCAGCTCAGGAGCATTGGAAGCACACACCTAAGGGTACAAGTGCTTGATAGTTTCACTCACAGAGGAGTGAAGGCTTTCACTTTGCTTTAACTCACATTCTAGAAATAATCCCAAAACACCTGCAGAGCCCTGGATGCATGGTCCTTATGCAAAATTTCTTCTGGGACAGGTCTCTTTGCAGCCTGCTTTTTTTCTCGGCTGCTGCTTCCCAGGCCCACTGCACCTGCAGATCTATACTGTTTCTTCTTCTCTACCTTTATAGTATCCACAAATTTTCTACTGGAAAAAAGGTATTTGAAGTTCCCACTAAGATTTGTCAGGCCTTTGCTGGGGCTTTCTCTTGCTGTCTATTTTAACCCTATCCCTAATATTTCCAATAAGTCCCCAAAAGGCAGCAAACATTTGACTGATGGAAAGTTTCTCCCAGGCCATGTCTACGAATGGTTGTCTTAAAAATTTAGATGTCTTCCACTTTTTAAAAAGTTTAATTTTTTTAATATTTGATCTTCTGGTTGTAATAGTAAGCCTTACGTAAAATGACGTGGGTGGAGTTACTTTTATAGTTGAAGTCACCAGTGTAATCCTTTAGCACACTCAGCTAAATGCTATTAATTGAATTTTTAAATCCTATTTTTTAATCACTTATCTTTTTAGAAGCCATACTGAACACTTTTTTTTTTTTTAAACTAGAAATGGGCATCTCTGGAAAGGAAAGGAGCTATGATGTTGATGAAAATATATTTAAAGCTACGTTGGCTGTAGCCTTGAACATCAGTACTGGGGGGTATAAAACTGAAATTTCCTTTTTTTTTTTTTTCAAGTGCAGAAGTATTATCTTCATCACTTTTGAATTTAGCACTAAATTTACCTGCTATCAATATACTTTTTCTCCCAGTCCCCTCCTGCCTATGACAAATATAATACAGATCTTCATTTCTGTATCCAAGATTAAAATACTCAATTTTTTACAGTTGCAATTCCTGGCATGTTATTTTAATTTTAATTCTGGATTTTAGCTAGTATATAATTTGAGCTTTTGATATAATGAAGATCTCTTAGACTATGTGTGCTGCTATCTTAATTTCTTTTTTAGAGGAGGGGGAAGGTAATGGATTAAATTTGGATTTTTTAAAAGTAGACAAAATTTTGCTTGTATGGTAGTGATTTTTACTTAATCTTGGTAAATGTTTTTATGTAGAATTAATTATTAAGATCCTCATGTGTATGAGAGCTTTAGTTATCTCTATGTGGCAGTCAAACTATTTCTTTTAGGAATACATCTTGAGTACCACTATGGCAGGGAAAGAAGCTGGTTGTAAAATGAAATTAAACTTAGTAACAAACCTATTGGAATGATACAAACTTAATCCAAATGCACTCTAATACATAATAGTTGCAAAGGTTTATGCTGAATTTGATCATGTAATCAGTATCCCAGAGTAAGGGATGGTTTCCAAGTACTTACCAGTGACCAAACTTCTAGGAAGCAGAAAAAGATGAACCCCACCCTAGATGGGAGTGTCCAGTGAATATACTCAAGAGATGAATATGGAGTCTTCCTGAGTGGTGTATGGTTAGGGTAGGTTTAGTATGAAAAGTGGAAGAAGTTCCTCTAAAATTGTGGGTTTTCTTCATGTCCATGCTTACCAGCTCCCAGGAGTTTATGCCGATGTCCACAAAGGCATTTGGTGACTATTTACCATTTTAGTTGCAGGTCCTTGTAGGCTGACAGCAAAATGTACCCACAACAAATGGGCAGCTGTGCTACAGAGTCCCTTTAAATGCCTAATGATGGTTGTGATAATAAATGATGCAAGCTGATTTCTTCCCTCAAAAGTATATATGAAAGAAAAATACGCCACTCAGGTTTTTCATTCTTGCTTACTTCTTACAAATTCTAATTCTTATATTTAATCCTGTAGTGCTTTCAAGTTTCAGCTATTTTGAAAGTTTACATATTATGGTTACAGTCTCTCATTTCTAGATCCAAATACATGACAAAAATCTACGTCCAGGAATGGAAGTGAAAATGCAGTTTCTGAGAGGTGTGATGGTGTATTTTGCCTTATGTAGTTCTCTGAGAGATGACTTCTGTAAATATCCTTGGATGTTGGCATTCTAATACATTTCAAACAAATGAGCATTCACACATAAACTGATGTTATAAGATTTAAAAAAAAAGAAATTATACAAGGACTGTGTCTTCAGTGACTTGAGGCTTGTAAAACTGATCCTATCCCAAAACACTGGCAAAGTAGAATTGACTGCTTCTTTCCAACTTAGAATTTATATATACTGCTTTAGTTTGTGTTTATCAGCAAACAAGCCTGTTTAAAATATCTATTTATTGTTTGTATCAATTTTCAGCTTTTTCAGCTTTTTTTTCCTATCTACCACTCAGGTGATAGAAGCTGTAATTTAAGAGCTCTCTAAGTAGCAAGAAGAATGATATAGCAGCGGATCAGCTGAAGCTTCTTTGGGCACCCTGACTATTCCAGGACAGGAAAATCCCTGTTCTTTACAGCTAGCTCTTTACACCTAGCCTGAACTTGGCACTTTGGGTTCCTTTTCATTTGAGTGGACTGAACAGAAGTCACATTCCTCTCAGTTAACAATGGTAGTCATGAGAAATGGGCATGGAATGGAATAAAAAATTGACTCAAGTTCTAAAAGTCATACAACATTGGTATCTAGATAGATAGTAGATATGGGCAGAATATATTATTACACATTGTTGCAGGCAAAAGTAAGGAATTTTACTTTTTCTTAATTATTTCTAGTTAGCACAAACTTTTCATCACTGATTCAGGTTATAAGAGAAAATAAATAATCAAACACCTTGGGGAAGCACTCCCCCTCCTCCTGGCTCTGTATCAGTCCAACACCTCTCCTCCCCCATCGTGGTCTCACCTGCCCTTTTGCTGCGTGTTACACCTGGTGCCTCCCAAACCCTTGGTGCAGGAGGCTGGGGACCCTGTGTTACACTTTATCTCTGTTGCTCCTCTGCTCTTACTGATTTTCCTCTGCCCCACCTGTGCATCACCCATGGCTGCAGTCCCTTAGTCCTTGTGTCCCTGCCCCAGTGAGAGTTGCTCAAGGCCATGGCTCAAGGTCCCTCAGAAGTGGGAAAAAATTCTTATTTGATATCTAATATCGGACATAATTTCTTTCCATGCTGCAGTTTTTTGTTCTCCATTGATAATTTTTTTATTAATAAAATAATAAAACCCCCAAAATGTTGCTGAGACAATGATTTAACCTGAGTTTGTTGCAGCATCTTGTCTGATTTTATTAGCTGGTATTCCTGTAAACATTTCTTTTGCTGGATGCATACTTTTAGCTACACTTAGGAAACAGATGTAATATTCCCCAGAGAGGCAACATTTGCACTGAAGGTGTGCAGGAGAATTGCTAATTCTTCCATTCTGTCTCCACCAGAAACTCAGTTATTGAAAAGCTAATTATTCACCTACAGGCAGTAATGGATGAAATTGCTACCTGGAGCTGGGAGACTGGAAAGAAACAGCCCATGTTGAAATCAACACCCTTTTCCATCAGTGCCAATGGCAAATATACTACTCTATAAAAATCTTATCATTTTGTGTTAAAAAATAAAAAGGAGTAAAAATGAGCGGGAGATGAAAAAACCCACCCAGCAATCAAACATTTCTTATGATTGCCTTAGGAACAAAGGTGATGGTGATCAGAAGCAAGTTTAGGAACTAATTATACTCTATTTTGAATGTCTGAATGTACTTCTCTAAATAGCAGGTGATAACAGGTGGTAATGGCAAAAACCTTTGTTTGTTTTCATACAAAGCTCTTAGCATTACTAAAAAACTTTCCGCTGACTGATGTAAGCTTGTTTAATGTTTAGTGGGTGCTAAACTATTTTGAAATCTAGAGAAGGAACATCATTTTTTTTTAGTTCATTGCAAAAATATAAATGTTTTGTGTGCATTTTTTAACAAGTTATCTCTAAGACAAATGGAAGGGCATTGTAGAAAACCCTGAGCTCAGTGTCATTGCACAGGCTTGTGGTGAGCTGGTTTTCATCTGCAAAATCTTCCTCTTTTCCCAGAGGCTTGTTTCCTTGCAGTGGTTCAGTATATTTTCCGCTGTGCAGATGCAGCTAAGTGTGGATTCCATTGTAATCAGGATCACTGATTTGAACCTGAGTTAAAGGAAACACCAGACCTCTCCCTAGAGAAAACCTGTGTACTAGTCCTTTTCTATCAGGGTTCTAAATTGCTATATTATTATTTTCAGTTTCCAGAAATTGCACTGGAACATCTGATTCAGCTGCCTGATTGCCAAAGCTGTCTGCCATTAAAAAAACTTTGGCATAAATACAAGTGGTTTTCAGTAAGCTGTTCACAAGCTGAAGAGTGGAAAAAGTACAGGTGCTGGGCTCCAGCTTCAGAGTTTCATTGTGGCTGGAGATCAAAATGTTATTTGGAAAAATAAAAAAAGGTAACTGTAGTCAAGTTAGAAAACTCATGAACATGTCCCCTGGAAATTTCCAGCATCTCTTGTTTTTGTCTGTGGCATTTTCAGCCCTTCTTTGATTAAATCCCAGGAAGAGTTCTGTGACACTGGCTAGCTATGTTTTGCTGAAGCTCCACTGAGGGCAAAATAGTATTAGTCCTTTGACCTGGTTTTGGATTATCTGACTTGTTTCATATAAGATGCCACTCGATCCAAGTATTCTTAAAAGTGTACATAAACCTGAGCTAGCGGAAAAAAAGGGTAAGAAAAATCTGACATTTTGAAATGTTGATCTTCAGAGTAAACAAATTAAGGTTCATCACTTTAGGATGCTGAATGAAAATTTGATATTATTTTAGGGCTCTGGTGTTTGATCTTACAGTTTTAAGAATCAAAAGGACCAAATAATTATTATTTATTATACACTCAAATATCTTATCCCAATAGATAGGATAGGTTATTACATAAGGAACTGTCAGAAATCTCTTGTACCTTGGCACTTTAATGGTGTGAGCAAAAGAAAATGGAACTCCCTACCTAGCACAGTCTGAATACCAACCCTTGCATCCATGAGCTAGCCTTTGACAATAATTAAAAGGATTTTGCATCCTGTACATCTGTACTTTTATTTTTTTACTTAGGAAGGTTGCTGGACACTGGAGTGCATCACTCTGAACCAGTACCTGGCATAAATAGAGTAAAAAACTGCATCAGGGGCCCACTTGCAACAGCTATTTGTATATAGCCAGTTTCAGTCAGAGGCTAAAAGATTTCACCAGCATAAATGCAGCCTGATCCTTGTTCAGCTGGCCTCAAGGATTGACATGGTCTTGACATGTAGCACACACTCTGGAAAGGAGATATGATGAAATCAAATGCAATTGAAAAACATGAGAAAATTTGGAAATGGAGTGACTACAATGAAACGTACTGAGATGAAATGAGATGCAGTGAAAAGGACAGAAAATTGCCAAAATTATTGCCATTGAAATACCAAAATGAGGGAAGAAAAGTAAGAAAAGAGACAGGAGAAGTAATTGAAGAAATGAAATGTAAAAAAAAAAAAGGAGAAATTTCTGAAGCGAAAACAATGAAAGTGAATGTGATGACATGAAGTGCAGGGCGATGGACTGAACTGGCCCAATTCATCCTCATTGAAATCTCAAGATTTAATTTCCTTCCCTGAAAGGGATTTCTTTCAGGGAAGGAAATGAAATCTTGAAATCAGATAAAAAAAGTGAAACAAATTGCCTGGGGTTGGCATTTTATGAAGGGAAATTCAATGGAAAGAAATAAAAGAAAATTCAGAAATGAAGTGATTGGAATCAAGTGTAATGAGATGATGTGAAGTGCTCCCCTTTTGCAGTGGCTTTTGTAGTTTCAATGTCTTTGGAGGTCTAGGCTTTGTGCTTTTCTAAAGCCTAACCTTAAGCATAACCCAACCCTAGGCATAGCATTAAAAACAGCCTTTTTCAGAGGTGCCAATCACAAGGGTGGTGCCAAAGAGAAAGAAGAGCGCCAGGTTTGGACAGGGCCCTGCCCCCCTTGGCATGCCTTTTGTAGTGTCAGTGTGCCTGGAGCTGTGGGCTTTGTGGTTTTCTCAGTCTCAACCCTAAAAGGAGCACTAAAAGCAGCCTTTTGATTAGTGGCTCAGCACATGGGTTGTGGGAAGAAAAAAAAAGTGTGCAGGGAGCAACCTTTGGGCAGTGGGGTGTTCCTCTTTTGAAATGAAATGTCCCAAACCTTTCCGAAATAATACGCGCCTTGAAATCCTGAAATCAGGGAATGAAGTGAAACCAAGAGACAAGAAGAAATTGATGTAAAAAAAAGTTAAAATAAAAAGAGAATATTCTGAAGTGAAGTGAAAATAATAAAATGGCATGGGATGACCTGAAGTGCAAAGAAATGAACCAAACCTTGCTGAATTGGTCATCATTTAAATTGCAAAATTTCATTCCCTTCCATGAAGGGAAACTGCCTAATTAATCGCTTCATCTCAATTTCCCACACCACACTTTATACCTGTGAATGATTACATCTTCTCTTGTTGTATCCACTCTGGTATTCACATTTCGACCTTGCTCACATCTAGTGCTCTTTATTGTTTAGTTTCTGGATTATCTTGGAAAACACAAGTGTTGTGCTAAGTCAAAGCAATTTCAGTGACTGTGAAGATTATTGTGTTTTTGATTAAATTGCTAGTAAACACTCCTAGCTTTAATTAGTTCAGGGTATGAGAAAAGCAGGGAGGAGGAAGACAGAACTAGTTACTATGAAGGGTTTAGACTATCAATCGCATTTAAGAGAACGCACCTTGCAAAACATCTGGGCTTATTGAGGTCGGTATGAAATCATTAATTAACGTCAGGTGATGACAAAAAGTTTAATTGCTTTTGACTGTAAAGAAAAGCTCTCCAGATTTTGAAAGTAAACTGGAACATTTGGCTGTATTTTAAACGTAATTAGCATCAGAGTTTCAGGGTTTTATTTGTGTACTTATTATTCTCACTGTTGAACAAAAATATGACTAAACTATATATTTTTAACATTTAACTGGTCTTTTCTGTTATGGTTTGTGGATAGGTGCTTTTAAACCACCATTAACATTGGATTTTTTCTCCTCTTGCTAATGAATTGTGTTTTCAGTCTGTTTTGCATTTAGCAAGACTTAGATTATTTTAATGCATTCAATCAAAACTATTTTCCTTACAACAATACGACCTTAATGCAACTGAAGAATCGATAATGGTAAAGTAGGGTGGGAAGAATCCCAGTGTATCAGTTTTCAGGAGGTGTTTGGAGCAAAGGTATGAAAGAAATAAGATTTTGTATGTTTAATATTTTCTTCATCCTTCCTAATAGCCTTTTCTCAGAGAACTAGTTTGAGATATCTGATAATTCTCTGAACCATTTGCCATTAATTGTGCCCTTCCTGAGCTGTGAATCCCGACTGGGTAAGATCTTATTATTAAAGGCTTAACAGTTTGGACTGGAGAAGATGCATTACTTGTCTTTTACACTCCTTTTTATGCAAACTGAATTGTGTTTTGTAGTTTTTTTACAGCACCATGTTGACTGTTTTTGGGTCACAATTCACTAAATTTCAGTGTCAGTTTTGCCATTCTCTATTTGTGTGAGTTGGTTTATTCCCACCAGCATGTATCTTTAATGATTTTTGTATTCCTCTTTTTCAGGTCATTGTTCTAATTCCTTTGGAGTTATAATCCATTCCTCAGTGTATTTGCAGTCTCTTCCAGCTTCACTTCTTTCAGTTACCATAGTCTCAAGTGAACAGTACCAGATCCTGGAGAAACCACTGTAACCTAATACACAGTTCCTCGCAGTTTGCTGTGAACCACTGATATCCTGCAGGTGATTTTTGTTTATTTTGCACCCACCTAACATCAATGTCCCTTGATTCCTGCAGCTTGCTTTGAAAATGCCACATGAAACAGTGCCAGAGGTTGAGCTGTATAGCACCTACAACATCTCCTGTGTTTGCAAGGCCTGTTACTCTGCCCTAAAGGCATTTAGGTGTGTTAAACAAGATTTGTTCTTGACAAAGTCATGTTAGTTGCTGCTCTAGCCTGTTTGAATTTCAGAAACTGGTTTTTTGCATGCTTTTGTGTGTTCTTATCGAAGGCTTGGATTTGTCCCAGGTAAAATAGTGCCTTTTTCTCTTAAAAGAATAAATAATTTAAAAAAGAAAAACCCTCCAAAATAAACTCTGCCCCTACTGAAAAATGCTAATCAAGTTTAAAAGTGAGAGAATCAACATTGAAAAAGTGAGAAACAGAGCTTCAGTTCAACCCCATGCATTGGAACCTAAGATATTTTCAAATATATACTAGATATTTTTGAAGTTTACAATTAAAAGATGTGAATTTGTATTAAGGAAAAAAAAGATTTTGATTGGTAACTTAATAACGCTCAGGTGGATTAGAAGTTATCATGGTCATCAGTAGCTGTTTTAGAAAACCTGTTTACTTCCCAGGAAAATTCTTATGGAAGTATTTGCCTAAACATCTTTATAAATAAATATGCCTTCATAAATCATGATGCCACTGTATGGAGGTGTAGCCAGAGTTCAGCCACAGATGGAAGTTCACTGAAAAATTTCTAAAAACAAAATAGGAATTATCTTCTAACATTTCTTGCCAAAAAGAAAAGCCAAAGGAAACCAAGGCTGGTGTTGCCCATTGGATGCTACTGTGCAGAGCTGAAGGGTGGTCTCATACAGTTCTCTTAACAGCTCTGCAAATGTTCTGTCTCCTCCTGTTCTTGTTTCCACAAGGTGTAGAGTTGTCAGAAGACAGAATATAGCTCGATTTTGCCATGGCATTACATATTTCTAAGAAAAAAAAAAATAGTGTCCTTCGGTCACAGGGATTTAGAATAAGTGCCCTTCAGAAAAGAGTTCTGCAGGTAAACTGCCAAGTGTAAATTTCACTGAACACTGGCAGAAATTGCTGGGCCTTTTCAGTGGCTTCATATGTATAGGCTGTGTGGAAATGGGTACATTTTTAAGTACACTAGAAAACTGGAGAAAAATCACAACTGTGATTCCTGCCTTTTGAGTATTATATTATGTAACGTGTTTTCTGTCTTCCCACATTTAAATCCTTCCTTCAGAGGCTTTAAATTTCAGCTTATTGGTGTTTCTTTGTCTTCCAGATTTTACATGAGATTAGGGTGGCTTTTTTTAGGTTTTTCCTCTTTTGTTATTTTCTTTTACTATGTCTTTCTGATTTTTGTTTTCTCTCAGTCTGCCAAATGGAGTGGCTCGTTTAGAGCTATATTTAAAGACAGTTTTTACCAGTTCTGTCGTCATTCCTGGAAATAAGGTAGCATTTATATAATCAAGTCATGCTCTAGTCACTGCTTTCCGGTACTTGCAAGGTAAAATGTAAATTCTATTTGTGATTCATCAGGATAATTATAGCATTTGCCAGGGTGCATGTGGGCAGGTAAGTACACACACAAGTTAGATAATTGGGTCAATAGTGAACAGTTTGTCCTTAACAGAACTTGATTTAATAAAGGTAGGTTTAATCTAAAATGAGATGTCCTTTGATAGAGAAGTTTTCATAGATCTTAGTGTTTCAAAAGCATCTTGCCCATATTAGAGAAAAAAGAAATATGTCTACCTTGTGTCTTGGACATATACATTTAAATGATTGTTTTTTTATGATCAAGTTAGATATTTTTACATCTTCCTAACTGAAAAGTGCTGATTATGGCTTGGAATTCTAATTTGTAGATCAAAAATTAGATCTCATAATTTGTGGGTTTTTCGTTTGGGAACTTTTTTCCTTTTTTCAGATTTTTATGTGTATTTAACTGTCTTTGAACTTTTGCCTTTGAAGTTAACCTACTGTCAAGGCAAAGAACAAGGAAGAAGTGGAAATAAAAACACATATGTGTTTTTATTATTTTTTTCCCCACAAAAGAAAGACGTTCTGCCTCTTTGAGCAAGCCTGGCACACTGGGGAACTGGCACAGACTGAGACAGAGTACCCACGGTACTCTGCTGCCTTCTGTAGTGCCCTGCCTTGGGCAGCTTGTGACTTCATCTGTGCCTAAAGCTGTCCTTGACAGCAGTCAAATGCCCAGAGCAAGGGTGCATGAAAGGTGGCTTTGAATTTCCAGAACAATTGTAGGATCTCACTGATGTTTTCTCAGCAGTGTTTGCTCGAACGCGAAACTGAATCTCTCACATCACAATGGGGGTCTCTGGATGATCACAATAAGTGAAAATCTCCACTGCTTCTTAACTTAAGGTAAAGATCACTTCCTCAGTGTTATGATATTTTCTTTTCTGTAAACAGGAACTTTATCTACTGACCACCTGCAATCCTTGCATGATGTTTAAATGCAAGTTTTTATCATCTACTGAGCTGGAATTAAAAATCAGAATTACTCGTTGTATTACTGAAAAAATTGGTGCCAATCACAAGCCTTCACTCCATTTCCAACCTTTAAAGTGGAAATTGTATTGACAGAACCTAAATCACCACACATCCCTGCTCCAAATTTGAATGTGACTATTTTCAGATCTGCTACACTTTTTCTAAATGTTTTAAGCTGAGAGAAATTTTCTGAACAGAACCCTTGATTTGAGGGCTATTGTGCTAAACACAGAACTCCACCTCACTCTGTGCTGGTGTACAAATTTGCATGTTTTGTATGTCATTAAGTGGATGTAAGAGATCGCATGTGAAATTACACAAAATAATTGGTCTTCACACCGATTCAATAACTATTCTCCAACTTCTTACATAGGCCAAGCATGTTCCTAAAATTATTCAGATCAGCAAGATCTCATTAGGAAAAACTAGACTGGCTTTCAAGGTGTTACAGTTTTGCTCTTTCCCTCACAGATTTTTATGGACATTTGGGCCAATGAACTTGGTTTAATGTATGTAACATTCCCCAAATGTAAACAAAACAAAACACAATGAATTTATTAACATCTGTCCTAGGTTCATTCTTTAAGAAATTGATTTTGCATTACAAAATTTAACAGTAGCTTCTCCTTTCCATAATTATAAGTTTAGAATGCTGCATCACTTGGCAAGTAAAAAGATATTAATAGTTTC
Organism: Erpornis zantholeuca; assembly: GCA_013400515.1. Classification (NCBI taxonomy): domain Eukaryota; kingdom Metazoa; phylum Chordata; class Aves; order Passeriformes; family Timaliidae; genus Erpornis; species Erpornis zantholeuca. The sequence continues at coordinate 31,289 of VZTN01005288.1, read as the reverse complement.
ATGAAAATGATTCATGATATATGGTAATGATTCAAAATGTGTTAAAGGGGAAATGAGCTTCCCTCAAAAAATTAATCCATTTCCTTCCAGGCCTTGTTCATAAGTTTGTTTTTGTCCAAATTCACCATTTCTCATTCCTAGATGTGCTTATTTTCTTCACTTATGCTTTTGCACTAATTTTAATATTTTCAGCTACATTAAAAGACACTAAAATGATATTTATTTAGAAAGAAATATAAAATTAAATTTAAAGTTTTTGTAATTATTTTGATTATAATTCACTCTCTCCCTCCACACCCTAAAAGAAGTAGAGATAGCTGTACTTTAAGTTAAGTTCCAGTGAGGGACTCGATAGAAGTAGAGATCACAGATCAGGAAAAATTCAGAGAAATAATACCATCAAATAATTTGTAGCCAAATACTTCCAGTTTTAGTGCTTATTATTACCAATTTTATATCATATGTAAAATTATTTTAGTGTAAACTACTGTAAGGCTAGGAGGCTTAAACAGTAGTATTCCATTGTATTGTTAGTTTTCAAATGAGTAAAAATCATAGAATCATGGAATCACAGAATGGTTTGGGTTTGAAAGGATCTTAAAGATCATCTAGTTCCAACCCCCCAAACATGGGCAGGGACACTTTCCGCAGACTGTCCAGAGCTCCATCCAGCCTGGCCTTGAACACTTCCATCAATGGGGCATCCACAACTCCTCTGGGCAGCGTGAGGTACCAAAATCACAGCCAGGTGCTGCATGGGCTGGGGGTTCTGTAGGGGCAGGGAGGGGCAGGGACTCCCCAGGGACCAGCAGGGCAGTCTATTGGAACTGGGCTTTTTTGGTAACACAGGAGCACCATAATCCCAGTGGATCAGGATTTCCTTTGCTGTAGAGATTGTTAAAACACAGCACAAAGATAAAAAAAGCAAAGGGAAAATGGGAGAGTGGAACAAAACACAAGATGATACTGGTCGGTGTAACACTGGCTTCTGAGCCTGCCTCCTCTGGGTGCTCTTGTGTTTACTTGTAAGCATCTGGAGGGAGGGAGGTTTGGGGAGAAGAATAATCAATTTGCTTTGCAGATGTTCACTGGGGGCTTCTCTCAGGGATGAGTAATGGGGGAAACAGAAAGGTCAAACAACCTCATTATTCATTTTCCAGGTGTAAATGGCCATGTGAGGCCCTGTGAGCTATGTGCAGCATTCATACATATAAACCCCACTTCTTTCCCCAAAGAGGTCTGAATAAGGTCTATATAGCCTGAATAAGATGTAGACAGAAGAGAGGTTGGAGAGATTCAATTAGACTGTTTTAAAAATACACAAAAATTCTGCAGTGAACTGCATGTCCTGAATTCCAGTCCAGAGACTTAAAAACCAAATCATCATTTCTGACTGCTACTCTGACTCCTAGAAGGTGGTTTTGGTTTTTTTTTTTTTTTTTTACGCCAGTATTCACCCCCTAAATTTAACTTCTAAAATTAAACAACTGGAAACACAGAGGACATTAATATTTTGAGTGTACATAGAAAAGTGGTAGTTCTATTGTCAGTTTTTTATGGTGTCTGTGATTTTTCAAAATCTATCTTACTTTACATTTCTATTAACACCCAGGCAAGCAGACTGACAGAATGGTTTTCAGCTTGGGTGTATAATCATATCTTACCTCTTCACCACTCAATTCTTTTTTGATGGCAGAGCTGGGAGAAGGATGGAGGGAGGAAAGACAGCCATACAGCCAATACACAAAGTGTGTGTGTAAGTGAGGTAACAGTATGTGTACTCGAGGACATCCTCTCAACCTGTAACATCTTCATTACCTGCCTGATTGGGGCATGGAACTAGCAAAGCAATAGAGCTACAAGGTAATTCGTTTATATGCTTTGTGAGTCACATGTATGATAAAGTGATTTGCAGTTGCATTTTTGGTTGCCACATCCATCTGTCAATGCAGGGAAGGGGCATAAAATTCAAGACAAGTTCTCATTTTTAGTACATTCCCTTTTTATTTAATTCTTGAGTGTAACCAATTTTTAAATTCTACAGGCTTTCACCTATCTCATAATACTATATTTAACTATTTCATGATGAACTAATTTCATTTCCAAAATATGCAAATTATAGGAACAAGCTTTTTAAATGGTCTTTATCTAATAAAATGAGTCATTTTTTACTTACCAAGTTCAGGAATAAAATTGCATACAGCTATTCTTGCTCTACTAAATGAGAAAAGGAACAATATTTCTTTTATTGCCTGTCAGCTCTGAATCACTATAAGTGCACTGTGGGTGGACTGTGCTGCAATACTTTCTTTTCAGCATAGCACTGAGAAATCAATTGGGGTCTAAAACTCGTTTTTATTAGGGTTGGTCTAACTGGTGACTCAAAACAGTAATGCAGCACTAATCTATGATTTTTCTTTGAGCAAAGTAATATTTTGTTCCAATTAGTGCCTCAGTTCTGAAGTGGAGCATGTCTCTTTGCTACTCAGCTGATACTGATACTCAGCTTGCTACTCAGCTGATACTCAGCTTGCTAATTTGCTAATTAAGAATAGTTCGTGGTATTCACCATGCTCAGTGTTAATGCACCAGAATGTGAGGTCACCCAAGAGGATTTTCTTTCTCCTCTGTAATCTTGTGTTTTTAAAAAATTGTAAACCGTAGAGACGAATTTTTGCCTTCTAAAATACAGCACATTTATTAAGTGAAAAGAAATAAACCCCAATTTCTAACATACTGTAGGCCCTCAATATTCAGAACACTTTCACTGGAGGGAAATTCACCCCCAAGTTATTTGTTAGTAGAGCTTCTTATGAGCTATACTCAAAAAAAAAAAGTAGAATATAGCATAAGACTCTGAAAAACATACACCCATGTTGTCTACTGCTATTGACACTGGAAGGTGAGTAAAGGTGTCATGAACTATTAAAAAATTTGGTTCATAAACTGTGATGAGATATCTTTTTTCTTGCTCCTTCCCGTGTAGACTCATAATATGTGGACTTAAAAAAAAAAAATACTGTCTGAGTGAAAAGAGTAGTAATAGAGCCTATGTAGTATGTGTTGAGAAGTTTGATATTAGAAATTGCTGTACATGTTAATCTAACAAAATGAAAATGGTAATGCTTTGCATCATTACAGATGCACTGTATTTGTCTTGCTAGGTCATTTTTATACCTGAAGTAGAAGAAATATCTCTACTAAATATTTAAAAGATCTTTGTAAAAATACCTTTCATAATATAAAACAAAATACAGGCTAGATAACGCATCACTGCTCAGGCTGCGAGGTGTGGCTGGAGGACATATAGGTGTATGTATCTCTGTTGATTTCAAGTGGGATATTTTGGTACTCTAAGTGTTGTGGAGCATTGTGTGTTGTGGGAACCATTCTGACAAATTTTGCTGGCTTTTGAAACTCAGGAAAATTTTTCAAACAGCTACCAAGGTAACATTACCTGGACTTACACCTCTGAAATAACAGATGCACTATAAGAATAGCCAAACATGTCAGTCGCTATACCTTGGGCACTGACTGTGAGTCTGTCAATATGGCTAATGCACAGCAATTTTGCTGCTCTTAGACTTAGGTGTTGTGCCTTAGATTTTTCAGCAGCAGATCCTTGTGTAAGTGCTTCATCCATCATCTCTTCAGCCAACAAAAGAGATGTTCACGTCATGACCTAAAAGCCCTATCATTTAGAGTTAGAAAGGAGTTACTGAAGAATTGTGGAAACAAAAATGAACAAATTGTTTGAGGGATTTCATTCCTGTTTATAATTTCTGAGAAGAAATCATTCAAATTTGAGTAAGAGCTGGAGACCCTGAATAACTTTTGACAAGCTTTAAGAGTGAACAACTACCAGGATCCTGTTGTCAGTGTCTCATACTGAAACCTCTTGCTTGCATCCTCTCTGTTCAAGGTGATTTATTTTGCAACAGATTTTCTCTAAATTTGGTCTGTTATATTTTACCATTCCTCAATGAAATACATGGAGAAGAATTAAGGATTTTTATTTGTTTGCTTATGACAAGAGATGAGGGAAAGAAAAGGAACATTAAAATTGTTTTCTAGTTCTGACTGTTCTTAAAAACCCCATGAACTTCAGTGTCTTCATTACAGATAACCAACTTACTATCCTGTTCCTGTCTGAACCCCTTAAATGCTATGAATCTCTTCTTCTGTTTCTCCATTTGCAAGTGAATGTATATCCTCTTATTTATGCAGGATGCTCTTATATAGTGGCAGATATGTCAGCAATGGTTAGTAAGTATTTTGATTTTTGAATAGAAGAAACAGCCTTCTGTCCAGCTAAGCCACGTACAATCACAAGAGTAGCCTCATTATGTGACTCTTCACACAAAACCCACGATGGCTTTGCTTTTCCTGAGTTTGTGTATATCAACAACACTTCATATGGTCAGCATTTGGGGCATCTGCATTTGGTGCCTCCATTCTCTGTTGAGTGGCTGTTGATGCAGTTTGCTGAATTTTAATGGTTAGGGACCCTGAAGAACCCAGGGGCATAATTAACATGCCTACAGGCATCCTTATGCTGCAATGAGTGTGGTTGTGGAGCAATGACCTAAGCATTAAGACAAGGCAAAGTCTTGGTTTGCACACTTCAAGGGTTTGTTTTGCTTTGTTTCATTTCATTTTTTTCCTGACTAGTTGATGTTATTACCTCGTGTCTTGCTTATAGGGGACAGTGGAGTATAGTATAGGAATACTTGATCTCATTGTGGTGGTATTTTGAGGCATGGTGTGGAAAATAGTTCAGACTAATTTGCCCTTGAGAGTGTATTTTTGAATATTTGTGCAAGTGTCATAAGCTTACAGTCTGCTGCTTTTCTGTACTGAGGTTATGTGCAACAGTATGACTTTGGTAGACAGCTCCTGGTGATTAAGCTGGCTTAAAGGTGTGTATAATACTACACTTGAGCATCTTGTGTAGATACATTTAAAGACATATTTGATGTCAGGGTATTTTGCTGAATTAGTCCCTGAAACCCTCAGTACCTTGTAGAGTTAAGTCCCTGACAAAGTGAGGCAGCACAGCAATCCCAGGAAGATAACTCACCCAGAGTGTTATCACATCTAGTATCATTCCTATTTCCTGATCCACCCCCTGCCAAACAGCTCCTCTCAATCTTACCATGGCACATGGCATCATGTCTGTTTAGTTGTCACTCTAAAACAGCAATAAAAAAAAGCTGTTGTCTTTCCAAAACTGAAGAAAAGAACTAATCTTTAACAGTTGTTATGTAATTTGGAGGTCTCTTCCTTAAAAAAGAACAGTAAATAATTTTTCCCTCCTATACACTATGGGATATTGCCATGAAATAGAAGCTTTTTTCCTACACTTATTATGAATATTTGGAATATTACAAAAAGTTATAGTGGTTTTAATAATTTCCAAAGACAAATATAAGGATAAATAACTGACACTGTACCAGGCCTCTCCCCAAGCTATGGAGCTGATGCAAAACAGTAAACAACTGCAGTTCCAAAGGAGTTTATTTGAGAAAAAGGCACCCCCCATAAATTTCTAAAATTGATGCTTTAATCATTAAAGGTCTTGCAAATTTTTTTCTCAAGACACTCTAATTAGATCGATTTAGAACATACTCACTATAAATCTGGCAAATTGTTATCTCTGAAACAGGTTTAGCAGACAGCTCGGTTTTATGGTAAAGGGAATTAAGCTCATTTTAGTGTGTTTTGTAGGTGCTGTAAGTATAAAAAAACATAATGGGATCTAATGAAAAAAGTTAACTTTTATCATGGCAAAACATTAAGTATATGACTAAATACTTGATGAAATTCTGAGAAGTTGCTTAGGAGATAATCTGAAGGTATTTTTATGCAAAATAATCTGTTGAACCTTTTCAAGAAAGAGCTCAATAGGAAAAATATGGGTAGAACTGAATTTCTCAGAAGGAATTCAACTTCAGTGGAAGTTAGACAGAAGTTAAAATGAGAAGTTTGTTGCTGATGGATGCCTCCTATTTGTCTTGTTTATCTCAGCTTTTGGAACCTATTCTCTTTCATTGACTTTGGGATATTGCAGCAATGGAAGAACAATTATTATTATTATTTTACTTGGAAAAGAAAATATTATATTTTCATTTTATGTTTCTCATGTAGTGTTAGCTGGCTAATTATCATCTCCAAAAATGATAATGGATGACATAAAAAATACTTGACTAATAGAAATCTGCTCTTCTAAGTCTAGTGAGGAATAGCATTGTACAGTACTAGAAGTTTGCTTTTAGCACATACATTCTTAATGTTGATCTTTCTTCTGCTATTTTAAGTCTTTTTCATCAAGAACACAACTGATCTCTTGAAGGGTACTGCCATCTGATTTTCTGCTATGATAATAAAGTCATGGCGATCATCCAAAAAGAAAATTAACAATTTCTTTGAAACCATTATTTCTAGCATTAATATTCTGGTACTGACCTGTTGACCTCCTAGTACTGAGATCTCATTCTCCTAAGAATGAATTATCTTCTGCTTTGGTTGTTGTTCCACAGCAACTATACCCAACAATGACTTTTTGATATATCATAGAACCATAGAAAGGCTTGGGCTGGAAGGCACCTTAAAGGTCATCTAGTTCCAAGCTTGCTGCCTTTGGCAAGGGCACCTTCCACCAGACCAGGCTGTTCAAAAGCCCAAAACAGACTAACCTTGGACACTCCCACAGTTGGGTCCAGCCACTGCTTCTCTGGGCTTCCATGGCCTCACCACCGTCACAGGAAAGAATTTCTTCTTTACTGGATTGCTTTTATCCTGCTGTGTTGTCCTTCCAATAAATGGTGAGGCGGCTGAAGTCCCTCATGAAGAGCAGGGATTGTGAATGTGAGGCTGTTCCTCTCTGTCATGGAGACCTCACCTGCTCAGTCTTCACGTGCAGACAGCGTGTAGCAGTCCTCTCACCTGTCCCTGCCCTCCCCTAAATTATGACCCATACTTTGGTTGGCTTCTCTTCCTATCTTACTCATAACCAGAGACTTTTTAAAAAAATTTGTTTGTTTCATTTTTAAGATGTGAAAATAGAAATGTGGTAAATCTGAGGGTAATTCTGAATGCTGTGTAAGAATGTGTTATAGACAGTCAAATCACAATCCCCGGAGTCTTTTCCATTGCTACTTGAGTACCTAAGATGGTCTAACTCTTTGATTATCAAAAAATTTATTGGTGATAGATTCTTATGGCTTTTCTGGTTTAACTTATAAATAACCATGTGAAAAAGATGTGGGGCAACACTGCTTTTGTTTACGAAGTATCAAATAGCTGAATCAGAACAAGAGCCCAGAGAATTAGTAATTGTGGAAAGGGGATATCATCACCAAAAATTCAGCAGTTCATTATATGCACTTTAATACTAGAAATATGGCTGTTGTGGTTTTGATTTTTTGTGATAAGCATTGCATAAGCAAGTGCACATTCTGTATAAATTAGGGCTTGAAGAGATGCATTATTTTCACGGTGAAGAATGACAAACCAGAAAAAAAAGCACTTCAAACTCTCTGAAAATTGATGATTTTCTCATATGCATGGGGTTTTTTTCTGCTTGTTTATTACCAGCTCAATTAGAGACATTTTGGTGTCTATCTTCTCTTTCAATAGGCAATTAATTGTATATCTGGAGAGTCACTGCCCTGGGGATTTTTTCTTCTTCAGATCTATTGATTGATCAAAGCCAGTGTCATACTTAAGACTGAGTCCTTGGGTCACATTTTCCTCCTGTAACTTTTGCTGCTATTTCAATTATGCCTGCATTCCTTGGAGAAAAAGAGGGATCTTCAGGCAAGAACCTGGAATTAACAGAACAAACCATTCTCAAGGTATATGTTTAAATATTGCTGCAATAGTGTAATGTGGCATGTTCTGATGTTTCTACATTATCAAAAAAATTCTAGGGAGACAGTGTCATTTCCTGCAATTGACACTTAAGCAGAGACAGAAATATTCAGTCATCTCTGAAGGAATTGTAACTTTATCTTTTCAAAAATATCTTCACTTTCAATGGACCTGAACGTGTGGACTTCTCTCAATGCTGATAAACACTTCCTTGCAGCTTTTTCCAAGAGCATTTATAATTACCTTGAGTAAGCACAAATCACTAAAATATTCTGGCCTCCCTGGATTCATAGACTCTCTTTGGCCTGTTTAGGAGTGCTAGTGCCATGAAAGAAATATGCAGAGAGGCAATCTGCTGCCTGGGTTAAAGGGTAATAAGCATTCTGATTTTGACCTCTTAAACTATACTGTGGTATACTGAAGTGTTTTTTTCAGCTATGAAGGCAGAGACTTTAGAAATTGCTACCGGTTGATGTTGTCATAAAATTCCTTAACTCCTAAAAGGCTGGGTGTCGGATAAAGAGGTGTAAAAGCACACTGTGGAATATTTAAAGTACAAGGCAGGCACAATGACAGGAGTTTTGCATTTTCATTACCTTGGTTTCATGAAGGCGTACAAGTGTCTTGTGTATACAGCAACATTAACTTTTATTTCCTTCCTTTTCTTTTCTTTTTCTGTGGGAGCGAACTCATTCTTTGTCACAGGTGACTACATTTAGATGTTGTGGGGAGGAAAGCGATGAAACGTTGTTGAAGATCAATTAAATTCAGGAAACACGTAGGCCAAAGGCTGACCTAGTCTACTCTGTGACATACACATTATTCTCATTCTTGCCACTCCTTACATATTGCAGAAGTTTGAATTGTAGATTCTGCTCCTGTGAGTGATTTTGGCACAGCAGACAAGTCACAAAATTAAAAAGGGATGCTGTAGCATCTAAAACCATACAGTAATTAGCCAGCTGCAATCAGGAACTTTGACATATGTCCAAATAGTGCTATGCGTACTGCATCTCAGTATTTTATTTATACATAAGTGGTTGCCTTGTTTAGAATTATGATACCTAAATTACTTGTGCAACCTTAGTACAGAATTCAAGCCAAGTTCCTAAGATGCATGTGATTTTGTATCAGGGAATGATCTCTCTGCCTGGAGAGTGTTCACTTTTAAGGCCGTAAAAAATAGTTAAATACCTAATCTATTCCTAATTGCAGAGGGTTTTCTATTAATGGTGTATCTTTTTCAAGGAAGAAACCATGTTTTGATGGATTTTTAAATTTTTTTACCCTGGGTCAGTTGCATTAAGAAGTATATTTTCTTCCACTGAATTAAAGAAATAATAAGTAAAACAATCAGATCAGTGTAATGGATATGCAATTCTATTAGGTTCCTGATTTTATGTAAACATGAGATATGGAGATCCAGAAGCTATGTGACTGATGCTAAAAATGGTTAGAGACTGTACAGTATAGATGGTGCATTGACCATTACCTTTTATTACTTCAGCAACACAGTTGCTGATTCTGGGGGGAAACAGCCAGTACAATTCAGTCTCCTTTGGTTTGGGTTTTGTTTTTGGTTCTGTTAGAAGAAAGTGGGATACACTATCTCACTGGACAGAACCAGAATTTCCACAGAACTTCGTTCTGAAGTTAAGGTCTGGGAGAATATTCAGGAAAAGTATTTTTATATGTTTGCTCAGTTTTTGTAGTTAGGTGCTTACTGTTGATAATCATCAAGGACAGGAACAGGTGGCCAAAATGGAGCTTGTTCTGGTCAAACATAGCTTGTTTGAAACAGTGGTATTTTATTCAAATCTGCGTGTTGAACAGTGTGGGGCGCAAGTAGCTGAAATCACCTGGATTTTTTCCAAAGTGCAAGGAACTTTTCTGTTTACAATTGATTCACATCCTTTGCAATGTGACCAAGTAGAATTAGCTGACAGAATAAAGGGAAGTTTGGCTCTTGGTCCCCCAACCCCAGACCAGTGGCAATAATTTGAAGCTTGTGTCCATCTTCTGGGGAAAACAGCATTGGGAACAGTACAAGAAAGAGACAGACAAGCTCAGCAGACCCCACACTGCGACCTGTTTGGAAAAATGACAGAGGTGAAAAGATAATGTTCACCTCTTGCTATTTTGATTGGTGAAAAGGGGTCTGTATTGTTCATTGCTTCATAAAAATTGGTCAAGTCTTACCCGTTTAACAGATGGTAAAACACTTTTTGAATGTAAGTTATCAGGAGGAAGATGTCTTGTTATTTGTGGTTTTGAAAAATTTAGAAGTGAAAAAGTAAAACTTTTGAAAAGTGTAGAATAGTTCCAGTTGGAAGTGACCTACAATATCATCTGCCTGACCACTTCAGGGCTGACCAAAACCTAAAGTGTATTAAGGATCTTGTCTAAATGCTTCTCAAACACTCACACGCTTGAGGCATTGACCACCTCACTAGGAAGCCTGCTCTGCTGTTTGACCACATTCTCAGTGAAGCAATGTTTCCTAATGTCAAGTCTGAATCTCCCCGGAGGTTTGCTTTGAACCCTTCCCATGTGTCTTGCCACTGGTTGCCAGGGAAAGGGCCCAAGACCTTCCTGTCCACTTCCCCTCCTCAAGGAGCTGTAGAGAGAACAGAGATCACCCCTCAACCTCCTTTTCTCCAAAGCCAGCAAAGCCTGCTTGGTTATTCCTTCCAGCTCTGCCATTAACTTTGCTGCTCTCCTCTGCCTGAGTTCAAGTACCTTAACATCCTTTTCTAATTGTGGGGGCCAGAATTGCACACAATGTTCAAGGTGAGGCTGGAACAACATTAAACAGAATATTTCAAAACAAATTTCTGCCTTATTGGGGATTAACCATGTGGCTTTCAAGACAAAACCGTTCCCTCACATACGTCATTTTGACAGTATCATGCTAGACCTTTCTTTGGTTTTAATACTTGTCCTGTTATTTTTATATTCTGTTAGAGAGAAATATAGTCTTATGTCTGTTAACATGATACAATTTGTGTGACTATCGCCTCCTTGTTGGTTCACTGAATTATAGATGTATTATGGATAAAAATATATTGGATTTTATGAGATTACATACATACCCCTTCTAATTCAAATAGAGTGGAATGGTTCTTTTTTTGACATTACATAAAATGTCAAAAAATTTACAGCTATTTGTATTATTTTTGTATTATATTTGGGTATTGCTATTATATTTGATGTGACACTCACAAAAATTTAGCTGTTTCTATGTTCTTGAGACTAATGCAACCCCCCAGCCATGATGGAGACAGATTAAGACATGGAAAAAGAACCTCAAAATCATAAAATATTAAAATACAATTGGAATAGCTCCTGATCTCTCTATTCATATGTCAAAAAATTAAGCAACACAAGGCATAATGAAAGGTAATGGAAAATAATGCTTAAGAGAAAAGTAACTAGTTTAACTTTTGATAAAGTAATGTTTGTAAACTTCTTTGTAATCTATAAACTATGAGTAAGTAACCAAGGACAAGCCCTACTTAAGAACTGGAGATCTAGACCTATTGTTGGTTTATTAATTCCACTCAGGATGTCTTTGACCTTTTCAGTTCAGGTACTTAAAAGGTAATTGTGTCTTGGAGTACTGAGAAGCTATTGTATGTTTTAGATTAAGCTAATACTGTAAATACACCATTCCTGTCTTGAAATAGTACCCAGTGCTACATTAAAAATTTTCATGAGAATTTTTTTGAAAAAGTCATTCTTTGGATTGCCTTCAATAAATACTGAGGAGTTCATCTTAAAAAACTGTGATCTGAGTTCACCCTTGATGAGAAGGGGTTGGCTTTAAAGGAATTGCGGCAGGGAACAATCTGTTCCAGAATGCATTTTTACCTTAACTGTGTCATAGGGTGATGTAATGCCATGGCTGCAGAGGACAACCACTGCATGGAGAACAGGAATAAAACTGGTTATTGAACAGAAGTTAACCCTGTGGGGGTAGAATTATCAAAGATGCAGGTATGTGAGCAATGAGTAGTTCTGTCACATAATTTGGAAATCACACAGGCTGACACTTTGCAAAGACCTAAAACTGAAGAAAAATGTGCATTAAGAAATGTTGTTATAAAAAGCTTTCATGTGTATTTGAACAGAATCTTTGCTGATTATAAGAACCTTATCTCTGACTGAATTTCTGGGTTGCATGTAGCAAATCAGTGACTCATTTGGCTATCTTGTGTTATGTCCATACTCAGACTAAAACAGAACTTAGGTATCAGACCATGACCTACAGAAAATAAGTACTCTTTTTAGACAAGGATTATGTCACCCCAGGATACTCAGATTTAGCCTGTCTCAGTAGCTCAAACAAGCTGTGATATTTTTATGATACAATGTCAGATGGATTTTTCACTCTTGATTTAAACATTTGGGAAAAAAATTGACAACAAAATTGGAAACCATGGATAACTAGCTACCTAAAAGCCTTTGAATATTTTGATTAAAGCTCAAAGTAATTTTAAATTTTGCTCCTTTAATTTAATTCTCTGCTATTCATCATGTCCATCGTCCCCCTCTGTTTCCTATGCCCCCCTTCACATCCCTTATGTATTATGCCTGATTTTCCTTAGGAAAATATAAATAAATATTGAAACAACAGGAGAAGCTGTTGTAACATTTCAATCCTCATTAAAAACAAGTTACTGGAAATGTCAACAAAGACCTGATTTCCGTGTGCTATTCATCTCCTTAAGCTGGAAGGGATATTAGGCCCTTCAGATGTTTCTCTGAATTTAACCTTGAAACCTTTTGAGATTGTCTGGTTATTACTTATCCTGAGCTTGGATACAGCAAACTGTTAAGCAAAAAACCCTGTATTGTATGGAACTGGGAGAGAAAGGAGGGCTTCTCAGTCTCATGTGATGGCTTAGGACTGAGATGGCAGGGCAGGCAAAGTGTCTCAGACTTCTGCAAGGTGAGATACTATCAGGATTTGATTCCACCCTTTGGCTTCTTTACCCCTTCAGGTGAACCCTTTAGATATTTTTTTTCCTAACAGTTATGCTCTGTCCCTGACCTGAGTTTGTTGCTGGGATTCTAAGGGAATGAAATTGGATTAAGAAAGCTCCTCCCCGTATAGAAATGTAAATACATCCAAAGTAAGTACATCCAATGATCTCTTTCACTGACCGATTAAAAATTTGATTTTTACTCCCATTTCTGCAGGAATAGGAACACTCTCTCTATACATATGTACACCTATACCTATAGGGGTACGTGCATATATATATATATATATATATGTATATATACGCACACACACAAACCCCTATACCTGAGGAATGCTGAGCAAATTTTGCAGGAAAGACCAGCCTCCATGTAAAGGCTTTTAAGAGTCTGTCTTATATTGATGATTTTCCTGGAGCTGAGGGAAGGTATGGACTCCTGCCATGCAGCATGCTTGATCTTACTGCCTGATATTGCTAAGAATGTTACAGGCACTTCATTAATGTTCCCCTTTCCTTTCTCCCTCTTCAGTCCCTCTTCCCTCTGCCACTGACTGTCACTGTGTGCTCTGCCTGGCACAGGGAGGTGAGCTGCTTCTGTCAAAGGGGATGAAATGGAGGAGGCAGTGGTGGCAGCTACCACTGCCAAGTCACTGTTGTGCCACTGGCTGGTGGTCTGGGCTGTGGTGGCAGCCCCTTTCTCCTGGGCTGGCTTCTCAGGCAGTGTCCTCGAGGGAGCTGGCAGCCAGGAGCATCCTGTGGGCTTTGGTCCAGCTCCTGTGTTGCCAGCTGGCCAGCACTGTGCCAGTCTAGCAAAAGACTCGGTGCCAACAATGGGGGAATTCAGTCCCTGGAGTTACAGCTGTAGCCTTGTGCAGGAGTCAGTTGCATTAAGGTGTCAGACTGCAGTATTCTTTCTGTGAGTTCTTGTATTTTCCTAATGGAATGAAGGCTGAGCCATCATTTTGGATAGCATTGGGGGCCATTCTGAGTCACACAGAGTTGCTTTGTTAAAAAGCCTTTCTTGCCTGATGTGCAAAACTCCAGCTATGAGCAAAACTGCCTGGCTATTTAGTATTCATTTGTTGATGGTGATGAGCATCTTGGGACTGCTTTAAGCAATAGTTTTCAGATTAGCTAGGTATAAATGCACTTTATCAAATGCACCTATAATGAACTTTCCAAACCCTTCATTCACAGATTGTGAATTGTTCATTTCCAAAGCAAGTATTTCAGAATTCTTTTTTCTATATTATACCTCTTTACACAAGTAAAATACATTGTTATAATTCCTTAGGTTTTCTTCAAAAACATTTCATGACACAGTTCTGGTCTATTAGTGTTATAAATAATTACTCATTAATGATGTCTAAAGCAAGTTTTAGGCAAAAGGAAATAAAAATCATTTGTTCTTAATAGAGCAATGTAAAATTTCTAGTCCTGCTAAGGCAAGTTGTGTAATTAATATATGCTCTTCACAAGCTCACTATATTCAAAATAGATTTTCAAGCATGTGATTTTGACTTTATAGTTTCTAATAACATCCGTAAACATTTGAGTGGGGGTAGTGTTTCACACTGAATGATGGGATTTATACATTTTTCTCTTCTCACCAAACAGAAAAATAACTCACTTAATTATTCATGTCATGCTTTAAGTGATACAAAATAAATCTGTCCTTGACTTTTTTCCTCTTTTGAATGTGTGATTACATTTTCATTTTACTTAAGTTTATGCTGGATTGACAGGAAAAGATGCCTGTTCCAGGGCAAAAAGTAGCAATATAACTTTCACCTTTCTGATACAGCAGGGAAAGAAGAAAATGTATTTCTTATTTTGCCACAATGCACTTGACCCAAATACTTTAAGAAAAACTGACAGAAAAGGCCACAATCTAATACATATATTAGGGTCATAGGTAGTCTATATTTATTATGTGAGTATTTTTGTCAGAAAGGCCACTTTGCATTACCATGAGAAGGACAGTAATATTCAGGAAGTGGAACAAAAAGGTTAACTCAAATGCATGCCAAAAATAGTTGAAAGTTTTGTTTTCCAGTCCCAATATGCATTCAAAATAACCCATTTGATCTGCCTGAAGACCACATATGGCCATAGCACTTTTTGTTGTCCCAGTTCGGTGCAGCTGTCAATGAAACTTAACTGAATTTCACAGGCTGAAAAAACCTACTTTTAACAGAATGATATAATTTGATATGTCATTAAAAGTAAATATGTTTTTATTCTTATACATTACTTTTGTTGAATATTTTGTGGGAGCTTTAATTCTAATAAATTTTAGCTACTCATTAGGCCGAGGTACTCAGAGTTCAAGTGAGCTGCCTGGAGTTTTGACTTAGATTCTAGTGCATTTTCCCTCTTGGCCCCTGAGGGCTCATCTCAGCTGTCATCCCTAGGCAAGAGACACAGGGTAAAGTAGCATCACAATTTCTAATCCACATGTTTGACATGAAATTTCTTATTTGATTATCAGTCAAAAAGAAAGAAAATAGATATTAATTCTGATAACTGCTTTATAGGGTAGAGGACTTAAAATATAAAAATTTGCAATCTGATATTAAAATGTGTTTATTTTAAACTAGAAATCTGAGCATGTGTTTTAAAGATTTTTGTTTTTTTAAATGTTTTACCTTATTACCAGGCATTTGGGCAGAGAGGGTCGAACCAGAAGATGCTCCAAAAGAACTTTCGATTCAGAAAACTGAGGAGCTGCACTAAAGACAAGAGTGATCAGGCTAGTATTCTCCATTTCTTGTAGAGCTTTAGCAACATGGTACTCTGCTACTATGATATAGATTCTGAAGCAGAGCTGGGTCCTGCTTCACCTGGAGGAGAATGTGTATGAAGATGATGTGTGCCTCAGTGCAAGGACGCTCCTGGACGTAGCCTAAAGCTTAGCTCAGGCAATTCAAAATGTTTTCTGGTCTTTCTGTGCATGAGAGGAGCTTGTCCAGCTCTAGTCCGGGGCTCAGAGGGGAGTAGTCAGAGGGTAAAATGAGTATCTGTATTAAAAAATGCACTCGGTCTGCTCGGTTAATATTTTGAATGTTTTGAGTTAATATTGATGTAAGAATTATACATTTCTTAAGAGGGGGAAACTATAAATAAATTTGAAGATTTTATAAAACTAAGAGAAAAATCTTAAAAACTATAGGTTGAAACAATCCTTCATTAAGTTTGTACTATTTTCTGATAAAAATGTGAGCATGTAGGATTGATATGAAAGGAGTTAAGACTAAAATCATTGTTATTTTGACTTTCAAATTAATCAAATTTTCCTTACCTCTTGAAATATTTTGACAGTTTGGTCGATGGCCTAGGTTGGATATATACTGGGAATAATTTTCAGAGAAAATTGCTAAATATACCTAAAAACAAATTTACAGTTAATAGTAATGCATAGCTTTCTGTTGAACTTGGTAATATGGTGGTTATATGTTTGTTTGCTTGTTTATTTTTGGTTTTGTTTTGAAAATGAAATTACTGATAGTTATACAGATATCTTTGTGGAATAACTTCTCAATGTGAAATCATTACAGAACAAAATAAGGTGTTGTAAGGAGAGAGACTATAGAACACATTTCCTCAATCACTGGTGAAAGATTCTGGGTTTTGGTGTGCCTTCAGTTTTTAAGCAAGTAAAATATGATAAATATATCATATGTAAGAGTTCATGTAAAAGTAATCCTTATGTCCTTCTTGATAAAGGATTGTAGTTTTGGATTTGGTTTTAAAGAAAGAATGAGGAGAAAAAAATGGGATAGGGTTACAGTGACTTTCCACATTTGAGATCAAAATGCAGTGTCAAATGCCAAACTGAGTAGTGAAAGAGAAGTTTTTTCTAGATTAGTGTTTTTGCTCTATACAGGCTATTAATATGCCCTGTATTACAATGACTAATCTTGAACTGTGAAGGCAGAAAATAACTGACTTTTGAAGACCTACTTAAGCAGATGTAGAATAGATGCATGTATAATAAAATATGCAACACAATTTCACTTGGATGAAATTCTGTATTATTGTTTGTGAAAATTTGTCACTATAATTCTAAGATGAGACTGGAAGACATAAAAAAGTATCTTTTCCATATTTTGATATCTTCAGAAAAATATACTGTAAATTTAGGCATGCAAAGGAACTGTTCCTCTTTTAAAAAGGAAGATGTCTTAAAAGAAGTCTTAAAAAAGAAGAACCTCAGTAAAGCATGATCATAAACTGACAGATCTGTCTGCAGTAAAGAATTTATTGTTCAATCAGGGATTTTCCAGGCAGTAATAAATGATAGAAACCAGAATGTTCACCTGAATATATAATTTCTAGTTTATTTAGTGTATAGGTATTAGGAGGTATTTTTGTATGTGTGTTTGGTGTTTTTGCTTTCTCCATAAGTTTTAGGAATATAGAGAAGCTTACTTACTGATATCTGTGGAGGCTTTAGCGTTTTTTTACTGGGTATAGGCATGCGGAATTATTTTTTGCTTTTCCTGTTTGACTGACAACAAGGATGTTATCTGAATTGAATTCATATTAAGTGTCACCTAGGAGATGTAGAAAAGGAGCTTCCATATACTGTCACTGTTTCAATTTTTCAGGAGATAAGCAAGAACCTTTTTGAGATGTCAGCTATTAAAGTGAATTAAGTGGCTATTTTCTAGTAAAACCACATACAGTATTTTAAGCAGTTATAAGATTTAGGATTAACCTAGGGCAATAGTATAGATGCAAAATCCTGTTGTAACTTCCATTATTTTCATTTACTGAGGCACCAGTTTAGAGTACACAAACTGAAAGAAAATTGTTATTGTAATAGCATAAAGATGATGTTTTTTCATCTTTTTTAAACTCTCAGTTAATATGTAATGCATATTCGTCACATCTGCTTTGAGATACTTTTTAATTTAAAGGTGAGGTTATATTTTAAAACCATTTAAACTTACCATAAATTTACCTCAGTCCAAATATCTTTGGATACAAGATGCATAGATATAATGGTTTGATCTGGGACAAGCATATTTTAGTGACATTTTTCAGTGACATTTTCTGCACGTAAAGCAACAAAAAGCACATTGAGAAATTTTGCATATGATTGGTGCTTTCCCAGAACCTTCTTACCACCCTGCAGTTCTCTTGGAATTTAGTTCAAACACTAAATAAATTTTGTACAATAAGATAATGATTGTTCTTAGCTGTATTTATTGCACTGTGTAAGCTTAATTCTGTGTTGTTATTATAAATTATAGGTTAGAATATGAATGACGTGTATTACATCATATAGTATAATAATATAACATGGACAGAAATACAATGCTAATTTCAGTATTTTTTTTTCCTTTTAATTTTCCTCTGTTAGAGATATTTGACTAAATACAAAACAGGGTTTCAATATATGCTTCATATGCACAAATATTTCCATAACTGATATGGTACTAAACTTTTACTTGTCTTTCTGTAAGCTGCGAATCTCAAAACTTTCCTCACCTTTACCAGTTAATTTCTTTCTGTGTCTTATGCTGTCTTTCTGCAATATTCATTACATTATACTGATGGTTCTGGTGGAAACTGATTTTACAATTATGATGCCTGACTGACACACATTAAGAGCACAGATTTTGTCAATTAGAATTGCTTGAATTACTGACAAAATATTACTTTATACTGATGGATGTAGTGAAAGACACTGAATTCAATATCAGTATTTGTGGGAAGGAGCTCCAGTGGTGACATTTAGACCTCTGAAATGTTCATGGCAGACTGAAATTATTATTCAAGCTGTGAGTGGGAAATAAATGTGGAATGGCAAAAATTTCTTGCTGTTACATTTCTCATAGCTGTATTTAGGGAGATAATATGCCCACAGGATACATGGACTAATGCCATAGTGAACATTTGGGATTTAGAAGTCCATTTCCTGAACCAGCTGCATTGGGTTGACCTTGGCTTGTTGGCAGATACCCACCCAGCCTCTCTCTCATTCCCCTTCCTCAACAGCACAGAGGAAGAAAATACGATGGAAAATCTTGAGGGTTGAGATTAAGGTGGGATGAACCTGTTACCATCCATCATGTGCAAAGCTGTCTTGATTTGGGGAAATTTTTCCCCTTCTCCAGGATGGGTTCATTCCTGAGGTACCTAGTTCTTCACTAACTGTTCCTGTGTGGGTTTTTCCCACAGGTTGCAGTCCATCAGGATAGATCCCTGGGGTCTCACCGTGGGCTGGAGGGGAATCTCTGCTCCTGAACCTGAAGCACCTCCTCCTACTTCTTCACTGACCTTGGTGTCTGCAGAGTTGTTTCTCCCACATTTTTCCTCACTCCTGTCTCCCACACCTCCTGTGCCTTTTTTTAAAACATTGTTTCTGACAGGTGCCACCAGCTCACCTGTATCCGGTACATTTCACTCCCCATCTCTTAGGAACATACATGTATGAATCATCAAGAATATTTACATTACATACTTTTAATGAATTTTGGTTGCAGCAATGACAAAAAATTCCTCTCACCAAATTCAAAGTAACATCATCATAGCACCAACAAACACAGACAGTATAAATACACTCCCAGCCTCCTGGATTTGGGTGGTGTGGAGCTGGAGGGAGAGCCCTGAAGTTGTGTGAGCACTGCTCTGCAACAGGCAAAACGGTGGTGTGGTGATGCCTTAGGTTTTAAATTTTATAATTTTCAAATCCTGCACTGCTAGTGTAACTCTGAAGTTTCCTGTAGCTTGTTAAATGCTGTTCTCTCATGCTAAAACAGACATAACAAAACCTCTGTAACTTGCTCTCCAAGGACACCCAGACCAAGAACTGTAAACCATCATCTTGGGGAGAGGGGGGCAAGCTTGGGGAAATTCCATCATTGGCTGGGTTCTGGTTGGTGAATTTATGCTGATGTAAAAGTGTGAAGAACTCGTGACCTGTCATTGTCCATTTTGGGATGCACTGAGGCAGGAGCCTCTAGAGCCCAAAGTGTGCATCTGAAGGCCTTTCAAATAAATCCCTCCTTTATTCCTTTATTCCTGTCTAGTCTCTGTTTCTAGGCAGCCATTTAAGGCAGCAGTGGCACCAGCACAGCTGCAGATGCAAAGCACAGCACTGTACAAGCTGCTGTGAAGAATCACAACTCCAACCCAGGCAGGCTGTCTGCAATATCATTCTTGTATCACCAGAGAGATAAATTTGTGAATTCATCGTGTACCTTGCTTGCTGGTCTCTGATTTAAGCTAAAAACTAAATGAGAAATACAGTAGGAAAGGCTATGAAAAGAGTAATAAATGGGGCCATGTAGATGCACTGACAGGAATAGCCATTCCATCTGTATTCTTTGATGTATTTTATGAAGCTGATAACTAAGTCAAATTTTATTTTCCCTGTAGTATTCTTGCTGCGTTGTTAGTGTGTTAATGACTTCTCTCTGAGCATAATGGCAAGCTCTTTGGGAGTTGTGAATTTAAAGTATGGGCATATTATAATATTTTAATGGCGTAATATCAAGCATTTGTCTACCAAAAGCAAAGTGCTGATAGCTATAAGCTAGTCTCCAGCTGGTGTTCAGAGGGTCTTATTTGCTTCTTAGCCCAAGTGAGACAGTTGATATGAATGATGTTTAGATTTTATTCAGTGTTTGTACCTCACTCTTATTTCTCCACTTTGTGATCATATGCCAGACAGAATGCAGCATAGCTCCCGAAGGTAGAGCTTGGTGGTACTTCAAAGAGTATTTTGCTTGATTCTTGTTGAGAACTGTTCAATGTCTATGAAAAATTAGCAATATTTTTTAGGTATTCATCAGAGAAATATAAACATGATAGATGATTGTAAATCATCTGTAAAACAGTATTTCTGGTTCAAACAAACATGAAATAACATTTTATCTTGAAATTATTTTAACTGGGCTCTTTGTTTTCTGCAGCCTTCAACACCCCTTCATTCGAGAACCAGAAATCACTTCTCTCTTTTGGCCAGTTTCAGATATTTCCTTCAAAATTCAATTTCTGTGAGTTTTATATTCTCTTGAAGTCTTCGGAGTCTCAAGGTTAAAGGAAGTAAAAAAAGATTGCAGGTTGAATTAGCTACATAATAGAAGATTTTTTTTTTTAACTGCTTAATTTAGGAAATCAGTGAAAACAAGTAGGTGGCTAAACAGAAAGGATTGTAAGCACAGGCAGGTAAGATAGATCATGCTGAGGTTAAAGCCAATAGAAATTACTAGACATTTCCAATGTTTTAGTACTAGAATCTCATTTGATTGGTAGCTTAGTCATGTAAAATAAAATAAAAAAATCTCTTATTTAAATAGAGAATCATAAATAGTAGTGGTTCTGTACAGAAAGGTAGTAAAATATGGCTTCTGTATGCTGTAAGAAACCCTTAGAGATATCAGACAATCATAGGTATTTATTGCATAAAAACTCCGGCAGAGCAAATAGTCAGGAGATTTTATAGCAACACAGGTTTCAAATACTGCGGGTCACCTTCATTAAAAGAGTTTCTAGGAGCTGCCATGTGGATTCCCTTCCTGAGAGCCTTCCACTTTGGAAGGCAAGAGACCTTGCCCTTGGTGTCCCTTTGTTCATGAAGATTTCAGCTTCCTCCACAGTACTGGCATTTCTCCATGTGATTTAGGGAGATGGTAAATGCTGGGTGAGTCAAGTCTTCCATCCTTTATTATATTGTGTTTATACTTCTAATTTATCTTATATATACCACTGTTTTAAAGAGAAATCTGATGACCACAATGCAGCTGAGGAGAAAGCCAATTATAGATCTAACTTGGGTGAGACAACAATGACTTGTAAATATTGCTGGGATAAACCCTGGAGTTCAAGCATTCGTCCTACATTTAGTTTAGAAACATATTCAAGAACAGTTTAAAACCTATTAGTAGTGATACTGACAATAGTTTTGCCTTAACCATAAGTGAAGTAATCTGATAATTTCAGACTTTAAAGGTAATTCACTTGATTAAAGTAAACTGCTTATCTTTTCCATTTCCCTGTGCCCAAAGGAAACCAAATAAGCAATTAAATAAAGTATAATGAGAAATAATTCTTCTTGATTCTGCTTCTTTCCATTGACTTTGCTAAAAATTCCCCAAACTGTAATTCAGTTTGTGCCCATTGCCTGTGGTCCTGTCACTGGGCTCTGCTGAGAAGAGCCTGGCTCCATCCTCTTAGCAACCTACTTTTAGTTATCTGTATACACTAGTAAGACCCCTCCTGATCCTTCTTTTCTCTAAGCTAAATTATCGCAGCTCTGCCAGCCTTCCCTCATAAGTGAGGTGCTCCAGTCCTCTAATCAACTTTGTATGCCTGGACCCCTTCCAGTATATCTGTCTCTCGTACTAGGGAGCCCAGAGCTGGACACGGAACTCCAAGCGTGGCCTCGGCAGTGCTGAGCAGAGGGGGAGGCTCACCTCCCTCAGCCTGCTAGGAACACTGCTTTTAATGCAGCCCAGGAGAACACTGGCCTTTGCTGTAAAGACACATTGGTGGCCAGCTTGGTGTCCACTAGAACACCCAGGTCCTTTTCTGCCAAGCTGCTTTCCAGCTGGGTGGCCCTAGCATTTACTGGTGCATGGGGCTGTTCCTCTGTGAGTGCAGGACTTGGCATTTGCCCTTGTTGAATTTCAAGTTTCTGTCAGCCTGTTTCTCCAGCCTGTTCAAGCCCTCTGGATGGCAGCATGACCATCATGGTGTATCATCCACTCCTGCCGGTTTTGTAATCTGAGCAAAATTGCTACCCAGTCACCTACATAATTAATGAAGGTGTGCCAAGGGACTGAGTATTGACCCCTGGGGGTACACAAGTACACTGGTAGTTACTGACCTGCCACAGGAGTTCTGATCACCACCTCTGGGCCTGGCCATTTAGCCAGCTTTTGATCCACCTGCTTATGTGCTTGTCCAGTCCGTACTCCAACAGCTTGTCTATGAGCATCTTATGGGAGACCTCTCTGAAGTCCAGACAGCCAATATCTACTACTCCTCATCTACAAACCCACTCATTTCGTGATAGGACTTAATCAAATTGGTAAAGTGTGATTTCTCCTTGGTGAAGCCCTGCTGACTAGTCCTGATGACCTTTTGGTCCTTCATATATCTAGAAATATTTTCCAGGATTAACAGCTCCATTACCATTCCAGGGACTTAGGTGAGTTGACCAGCCTTAGTTCCCTTAACTGTCCTTCTTGCCCTCCTTAACAATAGGACAACTGGCTTTCCTCCAATCTTTAGGTATTTCTTCCAGTCAACACAATCAATAAGATTATTGAAAATGACCTTTGCAATGACATCTGCCAACTCCTTCAGCACAAGTGGATGCATCCCATTAGGGCCCATGGACTTATGTATGTACACTGGAAAACAACTTTGAAAATACTGCTAAACCTCAGTTGTCTCTCTCTTGGTGACCTCTGTGCCCAGCCAGGGACACAATGCTGTTAACTTGCTACCCCTTTCCAAGGTCATCTGCTTCCAACTCCTTGCAGTGAGCAGGGAGGGACATTTTTGACTAGATCAGGTTGCTCAGAACCTTATCCAACCTGACTTGAATGTTTCTAGTGATGGGGCATTTACCACCTGTCTGGGCAACCTGCTTCATTTTTCACTACCCTCATTGTAAAAAACTTCTTTCTTATATATAATCTAAATAGACCTCCTTCACTTTAAAACCATTACTCCTTGTCCTATTGCAACAGGCCATGAAAAGTTTGTCTCCATAATCCACATCCTTAATAGAAGGTACAAGCTACAAAAACCAAAGCAACAAAAATAATTCTGTGAAAGGGAATATAGATATTACCCTGAAACTTGACTCCAGTAACTACACATAAAATTTTTTGCTGATTCAGAAGCTTCTTATCTGAAACAGAAATACAGGAAGCACGATGGCACCAGCCAGACTTTATCTCTTAAGTTTAGAGATGTTTGTTTTAAGAAAAAGTGCTATTGGCACTTTTTAGTGCGAGATCCATTTAGCATGAAGCAGAACTAAAGGCAATGAGAAAAGATTTTTAACATATCCCCCCATGTGAAGTCACTTAGGAGAGCTAAATGAGAGTGTCATGGAAATGCTATTACAAGTAAGCAATAGCTCTGTGTTCAGACTGTGTGCCTCTGTGCTTCAAAAGCCTCTGTGCTTCAAACAAACACCTGAACCAAAAATAAATAATTTTTTGAAAAAAGCAGCAGCAACTAGAAAGGTTATTCACAACTTATTAGCATCATTCCACCCACCCCCCATGTGTTGAAAACATTTTTGAAAAATACTATACAGAAATTTTGAAAGTTAACTTGTTTCTATGCACTATGGTAGACAATAGATAGACTTTGAAATTTTTAATTTATGTACTTTGGTGAGAAAAAGGAAGAAATTTTAACTTAAATCAATTTATTCTTCTTTAGCTTTGCAAGACTTAGTCAAAATCCTATTGTTTTAAGATGATAGGCCAAAAACTATGGAGTCAAAATTTGTGTTATGCAATCTGAGAGGTGCTGTGAGCTAAAATTATCTTGCTTGGAAGCTGGGCCACTTGGGCACTATTCCTGCTGCCACTGGACTTGTAGCTTTTACAGAATGGATTAGCTTTCACGGCAAGAGCTTGAGATCATCCTCTTTTAGCCAATGGTCAAGACACTCTCTTGGGCAGTGAAAAGTATGAGCTTTGAATTCTCCACCCCTCAGGCTGAACAGTAAATGAGGTCTTTGTCTCCCATAACCTGATGTAAAACTATAATTTCCAATCATTAATTTCTACTTCATTAGGCAGAACAATACCAAAGGGTAGGTTTGGTTTTTTAATAACCTGAACCTTGACAAAACATCCTGCCTTGTATGATTTTATTTTTTGAGGGGTCGGAGGTAGTGGTTTGGGGTTTTATTTTGACAACTTCTGGTATCAATATCTTTCTGTACTGATGCTAGACAAAAAAAAAGACAAACTATATTTTTTAAGGGGCTGGCAGAAGTCCAGATCCATGAGTAATACAGTCAGTGAGTCATGAGCTGAACCATTTCTGTGGTTCCTTGCTAACTACCTGTATCTCATGTGAATTCATAAGTGAGGAAAAGGCCATTGATTTTATTCTACTCCATTAAAATAAGATGAAGAGTTAAAGACATTTTGTATACTTGGGCATTATTCTTTGTACAATGGCTGATCCAATAAGCCAGCATAAAAGCTGGATTTCCAGCAAAGTTTTCACTTTTTCAGTCATGGTACTGAGAGATCTGTAGGTTGTGAAGGTGTAGGTCACCTGGGTCACTCTCTCCTTCCCATCATGGGCTGTATCTCTGTCTCTCCATTGTTTTTCATAAACAATTTGTGCATCTTCAGAGATTTAGTTGAATGTTCTAAGTGGGTGCTTTCAGACTTCTTTTGGTAAAAAAATAATTACAGCATCTGATTTAGTTAAATGTTCATCTCTTTCTAAAAATACACTCTTATAAGGAAAGATTTTCTGTTTTTCCATATTCATGGAAATCAGATGCAGAGCTCCTGTCATACCGATGAAACTTCAGCTTCAATATTTTTCCTAGCTCAACTCTGAAAATGTATCTCTGTGTCTCTCCCTGCTACTGATCCTCCCTCCTCCCACAAATAGAACCAATTAGAAAAGCTATCATATTGATGTAGTATGGGCAGACACAGATTTGCAATGACAACAGAAGTGTAAAAGAGATGTCACTATTTTCAGCCCTTTTAAGAGGGAAAAATTTAAATCGGTCGGACTAAAAATGTAGGCCTCTGACAATAATTGGGATCCTTGGGATTCTACAAGAAGATAGAGGGATTATCTGCTACTTTATTCGTTGCAGGTATGCTGCTGAGTATGTCACTGAAAACCAGAAAAAAAGCATTATCATTAGTTCACAGCTCTCAGCAATCACCTTTTATCCGGCTTTTGTTTAATGCTCTCCTTATTTATTTGTCTGCATGCTCTGTATGCAGCAGTCAAATGACTGTAACAGATACTTGAATAAAATGAAGGGCTGCAGTAGAAGTTTGACCTTGCTATGCCCCATGATGGAAAATTCTAGTCACATTTACAGAATATTTCTGTAATTAGAAAACACAGGATATGATTTATCAGACAAAAATTACCTATAGTGCAGTTTAGTATCTTTGCCTGAATCCAGTTTTAGTCCCTTCTCTCTCCCTCTCCTCTCCCTCTCTCTCTAATCTCTCTCCCTCTCTTCTTTCACCCTATCCCTTATTCACAATCCACCACCATGTGTTTATACCAGAAGATAAGGGACTAGTTTACTCAAATTTCCATTCTGTGTGTATAATTTACTGATAAAACTCTGTAACTTTTTGCAGACCCTTATGACATTCCTTTTTAACTGTG
The DNA here is from genome assembly GCA_013400515.1 of Erpornis zantholeuca. Taxonomy (NCBI): domain Eukaryota; kingdom Metazoa; phylum Chordata; class Aves; order Passeriformes; family Timaliidae; genus Erpornis; species Erpornis zantholeuca. The sequence goes on along the minus strand of VZTN01005288.1, from coordinate 5,067 downwards.
GGCATCTCTGAATCCTCAGTGCTCCATTCCCCTTCGAGGTGGGACACTACAAGAGTTCTGAAAGATTTTTATTTGATGTTATTATTGGAATCAACATTAAAATGACATGTACAGAAAAAGACTTATGACTGCTTATACATAAGCTGCTGTAGAGATTATGGAATTTATTCTGTAAACTGAACTGCTTAATAAAATAGCTACATCTTCACTGCTAAAGAGAGTTTCCTTTGAGAGAATCAGTTGGAAACAGTTATCAAAGTATACAATTCTATTGGAGAAAACATGGGGGTGACTTTTCATCTTAGTTTCCTTTTTAAGATTGGCACATGTCTCCTGCCTGTTTTACCTTTACTAAAAAAACCCAACAACCCCCCAAAACCCGTGATACTCTTTATGTTAAAAAATTTGGGAAAATTCACTTAAATGCCTATAAAAGTAACTTGCGGAAAAATCTCTTACAAATTAGCCAGTCAATATTCAACTGCTGACAAAATTTGAACCAACAATTAATGGTTTCATGTCACTTAAAATCAAGGTGCTTCTCAAGCTTTCTGCTCTTGAACTAGGTCTAAGATCAAATAGCTTCTCTGTCAGGGTTTCACCTTTGTACAGAAAAATCACCTATAAACATCCTGTGCTGGTGTGGGCTAGAGTGGAGTTAAATTTTTCATAGGAACCTACTATGGGACTGTGGTTTGGATTGGTGCTGGAAACCAGTTTTCTCACTTTTGTGCTTTCAATTCTATTCTCTCATCTTGCTGGAGGGAGAGAATGAGCAGCTGTTTGATGCTTAGGTAACTGCTGGGGTTAAACTGTGACACATCCTTAAACAGAACCTGCTTAAGAAATTAAATCTAGTAAAGTGGATAGGGTGTGGCTTCTTTCTATAATGCAGTAGTGTATAATACACCTTGTCTGGATTGTCTGTGCATGTTTTTTTGGGTTTGCAGTGTACATTGTCCATGACGGTTCATAGAAAACCTATTTAGGAATGGAAAGAGGGCTGAATGGAGTAATTTCGTTTTATCATTTCCCTGTATGAAGAAAATTATGGCATACCTCTCTGGTTGGAACAGCTCAGTAACAGCAAAAAGCCTGAGAATGTGGTATTTTCTGTGTGGTTTGGGCTTAAGGATAAAGGATAACTATTGAGTTGGTAGAATTCAGAGTGGCCTGAGATACAGAAATGCTCTCATTCACATGATGTAGTATTGAGACATTCTTGCTTTAAAATAGTTTTACACTGCTATTACCTTTGAAATTCCATTTTTTGTATTCCCCAATAATGTTTCCCTTTGTTCATCTTTGACATTATGAGCTTATTGTCAAACTCTTTGCTTGCTAATTTGAAGTAATATATTCTGGAAAAAAGGGATTGATTTCTGGAAGAGGCGTGATGAGGGATAGAAAGGTGGAAATTTAAAGTTTTTATGTTCAAATGTTAATATTCTTTTTACTTGTATGCACCTCTATTTGTTTATAGCTGGCTCAGTTACTGAAATAACATATAAAATATTTAATCTTATCAAATTAATATGTTATTGAAGTAAAATAGCTCATGTCAATGTGTCTTAACTTGAGCTATTATTTTATTTGAATTGCCCTTTCTTTGACCCAGTTGATACCTCTTAGACATGATAAAGCCAGTTCATTCTACCTATTTAATTTCCTTTTTTCTCCAGCTCCTTTTTTGGATTTTTTTGGTCTCAATTTTCTGGCAGGTTTTTTCTGCTTTAGACATTCAGCCAAGTTCAAGGATTAAGTTTCTTTTATTATTATCATTATATCATTCACATTATTGCTAAAATTATGCACTTTTTGCTACTCTGTGGTTAGTGCTAATGAGGAGGAGGGTGAAGCAGATGATGATGTTATTCCTCTTCTTCAAGAGCATGTGGTTCTCATTTATGCAGCCAAGTCCTCCTATCCTCAGTAGACCATCCAGACATGAGAAGTCTGGTCTTGAAGTTTTCCTACATTATTCATAGCATCAAGTGGTTGGTTGTTCAGATTGTCATTTACTATAATCAGTTTTCTGGGTCCTACATATCAAAAAGATTTTTAATTATTAAATACAAGGTTATACACGGGCTCATCTCTCAGAGGAATGTTAAACCTCACTAACTTATTCAAATTCCCTTAGAAGCTATTAGACCTATGAACAGGATTAAGCAATTCTTCAATTTTCAGCATATATTAAAAACAGTTTTTTATTGTTTTCTCTTGAGTAGGAACCCCTTCTCTAGCTGTTCTTTTCCAAAAAGGCAAGAGACTCTCTCTGCCTTGCCTTTCTCCATTAGGTTTATGAAATGCCAGAGTGCTGCCACTATCAGCCCAAAGCTGTGTGAGGATCCCCATACTTCTTTTGCAGCTCTAACCTCACAGTGTTTTACTTGTATAGCATTTAAGTGTGACTCTTGAACTCAAGACAGACACCATTTTTTTCCCCTTGTGAAAGGAAGAGGCTGGAATATGAATGCAATGCTTAGCCTGAGGGTGAGTTTGCTTTCTTTGCTGTAGCACAGGTCTGGATTTCTGAACTTAGGTTCCAATACCTGAGAGAGAACCATTCTTGCTGACCATTCATGACTCATTGCAGTGAAGCTAGTGGAAACACCAGCATTCACAATTAAAAAACATCTTTTCACAGCTTGTTGTTTTTCTTGCTGACTTATTCCCATGGATGCTTTCTCATTTCTTCCTTGGTCACTTGTGTTTTACTTTACAGACTGCATCTAACATCCCCTGCTCCTTCAGTTCCTTCCCAGTGTCTCTTGGGCAACCCCAGCTTCAGCTCTGACAGCTGCATGCAAGACTCTGCTCAGCCCTGCTAAAGCATAATGCACACAGGAGAGGGAGATGTGAAGCTTTTAAGAAAGGCATGATCCTATTTGACCCTTGAGCTCTTCTGGCAGAGAAGTGTTTCCCATATTTGATTTAAAATGGGAAAGCATCCTCAAATACAGCACAGCTATTGCATATGTTATCATAAAAACCTTGTGTGACATTTGTCAGGCCTGAGTATCACCAGTCACCTGCTGTAAAGTAACACCACCAAAAATGGCAGCCAGTTTTCCTGCAGCTGGAGAAATCCAGCTGTGGCAGTTTAAGACAAACAGCTCTCAGCTAAAAGCTACCATTTCTCTGGCAGGAGCAGCTGAAGTAATATGTACTCGCTTTTCAACTGCTGCAATTTAGAGCCAGCAGTGTTTGTGTGGCTGTGCTGGTCTCTTATCAGGTGGCAGTGCTCTACATGCTGGAGGCAACTGAGGCACTGGTGTGATCCCTTCTGCAACTTCTGCACGGGACTGCTGGTAATTTGAAGAGAAGAAGCCATGTGTTTTAAACAGCTGCTGCAGCTGGAGCCTCCAGAACTTCTAGCATGCAGTTTATAACGGGGATTTATGAAAGTGGGAGTCAGAGGTCAGTATTCATTCAAACCACTTATGTCATTCTTATCTTGTGATTTTAGGATTATTACAGATTAGTGCATGGGACTGAATAAAGTGTAACTATTTTCGGTTCAAATTTCACTTTTCCATTATATATTATTGGACACCTTAGCTATTTTAATATTTTTTTGTTT
>VZTN01005286.1:92904-132078 GCA_013400515.1 Erpornis zantholeuca | reverse complement strand
CGAGGTGAGGGTGAATAAGGTTAATTCATCTTTAGGGTGAGTTGAGTGGCAGTGACAGGAATGTGGGTTTGGATTTCTGTTTGGGAGGTGTAAAAATATGAATTGGTGAGATAGGAGATGTAGGATCACACAATATTTCAAGTGAAATTTCTTCTTCTTCTGCCCTCTCAAAGGGACATAAAATGAGGAGTGATCTGTAAGATCATTTTAGAGACAACAGTGTGTTGTCTTTGTAGTATGGTGGTGTACATTTCTCAGGAATTCTTTAGTCACCCCAAAATAGCATATGTATGGTATGTAGAGGCATGCAATTAAAACAATGGGAAGTTGAGAAGCACAGGCTGAATAATCCTTTGTGAGAAGCAGTTAACCTGCTAGACCCACTTGGCTTAGAAGAGAGAGTCATAGAAGGAGTTGTGAAACCATGGTGTTTAATACAATAAACTTGGAAGGAGGATTTGGAAGGATTCTTGTTTTCATGATAAAATTTCAGTAGCACAGCTAACGGCTTAATTAATTAGTATTTATGAGTGTCCTTATCTAAGCATATGTGGCATACCAAGAATATTTGGTGCAAGAACATAATACAGGATTGGGAACGGTTATGAAAGAAATATTGGTGTTGAGGGGGAAGAAATAACTAAAAATGTACTGTTGTGGTTTAACCCGGGTAGGCAGCTAAGCACCACCCAGCCACTTGCTCACTCCCCTGCAGTGGGATGGGGGAGATGAACGGAAGGGTAGAGGTGTGAAAACTCATGGGTTGAGTTAAAGATGGTTTAATAGGTAAAGCAAATGCTGCATGCACAAGCAAAGCGAAAATAAGGAGTTCATTCATTACTTCCCATCAACAGGCAAATATTTTGCCATCTCCAGGAAAGCAGCTCTCCGTCACGCATAATGGCAAGACAAATGCCAGCACTCTGATCTTCCTCCTTTCTCCTTCTTTCCCCAGTTCTTATTAAGCTCAGCATGATGTCATATAGTAGGGACATCCCTTTCATCAGTGGGGTCAGCTGTCCTGGCTCTGTCCTCTCCCAACTTCTTCCACACCCCCAACCTACTCATGGGCAGGGCCGTATGTGAAACAAAAAGAAGCCTCAATCTTGTGTAATTGCTACCCAGCAGTAATGAAAATTTTGGTGTTTATTGACACTGTTTTGGTCACAAATCCAAACCATAGCAACATAACCTATTGTGAAGAAAATTAACCCTCTCTTAGCCCAAACAATGGGTACTTACAAAATTTTAATCGTAGTAGTTGTTAGTAGAACATCTGCAAATCATGAATATTCATAAAAATCATGGACTTTTCTTCTAGGAGTTCCTCAAGAGTCAAATTCTTCTCCCATTCCGAAAGAACAAATAGACAAATAGATTTTGCATTTCTATCAGAGATATTAACTATTGACCAAACCTAGTCTACTGCTTGTTTTTATCAAAGGGAACTGTTATCCTGTACCTTGGAGCTCTTTGGTTCATGCTAACTTTAGATATATTGTCTAGCTGCAGATGGTTCATTTTATTTAGAATGCAGAAATAGAAGGCATTCATTTAAATGCAAATTTGCCACTATGTCCTATGGAATTTCCTCTCACTGAACAGTGTTGTTGTGAACATTTACTGTGACTGGAAAAATACTGACACTCATGTATGCCTGCCCCTATTTTCCTGCTGTAAAGTGCAAGAGCTGTTAATCATTATAATTTGTGACAAACAACTGCCAAGAAGAAATCTTACATTAAACATCTTGACATACTGATGTATGAGTGGGGGATATCTGCCCAGCTTAATGTTTTAATTAAAAGCAGAACATTAGACTATTAGCTTTTTGTAGAATCAAAAATTCACATTTTCTGCATTTTTCTTGACTGATGCAGAGGTTTTCAAAAGATGATAACTAAATTTAATATTTCGTGACAGATAATTTGCATCTTTTCAATGTCCCACCTTCTCACAGTTGTCAAATCTTTCATATTTCTTTCAAGCAATGTCATGAGTCTGATTGCTTTAACAAATATTAACCACATTACATCATATCATTTGTTTCTCTGTTCATGTGGTATCAGCATTGCAGAATGAATCTCTGAACCTCAAGTTATTGTGACATTAATGTTTTCAAAGAGAGTATCAATGTGTCTGTGTTTTTGTTTTGCTGATTTTATCTGTATTGGGTTTCTTGTTTGGTTTAGCTTATTTTGTTTTTCTTTCGAAAGAAGAACCTGAAGGCATCTAACAGCATTAGGACAGGTATGCTCAATATTGTGTGATGTCAGTGTTGCTTCTAGCTTCATTTTCCTCTTATGTATTCTACAAAAAATTCCCTCTTATGTGTTCTACAAAACCATACGAGAATAAAACCAACTTACTCACAAAGCGTGTCTATCTGGTTGTGTGCTGGCCTGGGTTCTGATCTTACACTCACTATGAAATATTTATTTTGTTTATTTGCTTAGTGTGGTTTAGTTTCAGTCACATAAGATTCCTTTTTTCTTGAACAGACTAAGCACTTAGTCCTGCAGATAAACCTTAGCATACCACTCTAGTCAAAGCTACACTAGGCCTGGAATTTAAGAATGTATTTAGGAAATTTGCAGAATAATAGCCCATAATTGTGTAAGAAATAATACTTTGGAAAATGCTGTTTGGTATTACATTCTTTCATCCCTTTTCCCTTATATCATATTTTGAGCATACAATTTGCTGTCCACAAAATCTTTTAATATAGTAATATATATAACTTGGTAATATAGTTTCCCTGGTTTCTGTGTCCATGGAATATTTGTAAGGAGTAATGATATTGAAAAAATGCCACAACTTTTTTCAGAGAATTAAATAACATAGAATGCAATAAATCATACTCCAATTAAAGTTTGAGGTGTTAAGATTAGCTAGATGTTCTCCAAGTTGGGTAGTGTTCCCCATTTTCCCCTTTCTGCTTTTTTTTCTTTACTGTAACATCCTTTTCTTTAATCTGTGAAGTCCTCTTGTTTGATTTTTCAGGCCATGTCCTGGAGGATTTTTGATGTAAGTGTTCTGAACTCTCTTTTTCACATCAGTAGCAAATGCAATAAACGAAGAAGGGCTTGACACCAAAACTTTGCTATCCCACCGGGGATGTTTCCAACACTCCTCAGTGTGGATTGGAAAGACCATACACACTCTAGTAACTTCCCAGGTTTTCCCTCACACTGCTAAGTATGGAAGGAATCTCTCTCCTGTGCCAGCAGGTGTGTCCTTAGACTCTCTTCCAGTCTGTCCTGTACCTCTTTAGAGTAATCGGTGAGGGAGTAGCACATTCTGAGCAAGCTGAGCAAGCTACACTTTACATCAGTGTACTTGTTTATGTTTATTATTTATTCTAAATTATTACTAATTATTATTAGTGCACATTGTCCCCAGGTAAGAGAAAGCCCAAGCTCTGAAGGATTTACAGTCAAAATAGACAAACCAGGGTGGGGAACAGAACTCTCTTTTAGCATGTGAGCACAAAGAGTCCTCGTACAAGGTCTGCATCTCCACCTCCTTCTCTCATTTTGTACAACACATAGTGTGTCCCATGTTAATCCATGACAGTGCCATCATTGCTCTGAACACAAAATCATGCATCAACCAAGATATGGATTTCACCATTATCTTACAGGCACCTGTTTGCTTAATTAGGTGACAACTCGGTGGTTGTAATAAACTATTTTGTGTTGGGACAAAACAGGTCAAAGGGGAATGCTTTTGCAGTGTGGGCTAGTTCAGTGCACTGAGTTTGTGACTGAGGTTTGTAGCTAAAAGTATTTTCATGTAATAGGAACAGTAAAAATTGGGGAGAGGTCCAATTTGATTGAAAAATGCACCAGTATCAAAAATTCAGAATTCAGATAAAAATTCAAACATTGGCATCCACGTTTCCCCATACATGCTGCTTTTCAAAGAAAGGGGAAATGATGCAAAATCTCATATTTTGATGGTTAGCTAAGATGCAAAGGCAAGAAAATTCAATGAGGATTCTCTTGTTTGACAAAAAATGTATTTTACAATCACAGAGTATCTTAACTTCTGGAGCATATATTGGTTCAAGAAAACCATCTTAAAAGTGAAGCCTCTTCTGTGTTAAAACATGCAGATCTGTCTATGGCAAACTGTGACAGCCCTGTGAGGCACCACTTTGAATTTTTTACCTACTATCAGCCTATGAAAATGCAATCTTGAGCTATGAGCTAGAACCCTCCTGTAAGAGCTAAACCACTCTATTTGCTCATATTACTTTGGATGAAATACAGCACCCAGATCTATCTCTTGGAAGGCTGGGTCCCAAAGATCTTGCCTAGCTTTCCTAAAAACTTAAAATACATCTCATTAGGGAAATGACTTGGGGAAACTTCAGTCAGTTTTGAGCTAAACAACTCATGATAAATGAAGGATGTGGAAAAACTTGGAAAGGGTCCAGGAGAGGGATGCTAAAATGTTGTAGGGCCGAGACCACATGATCTACAAAGGAGATATTTAGTCTGGAAAAGTGAAGATGAAAACCAGTATGTAACAACCACCCAAAGTAATTCCAAAAACTCTTTTTCATTTTTTTTTGTTTTCTTTTTTTTCTTTTTCTTTTTCCTTTACTTTTTATTTTTCTTCTGCTGCTGCTTCTTAATCTATGGCTGCTGCTTCATGCACTGCTTCTGCATCTGATGCTTCTACTGCTTCTGTTTCTACTTCTTCTATTTCTTCTGCTTCTGATTTTTCTTCCCCTCCTGCTTATTCTGCTGTTGCTTCTGCTACATTTCTTCTCCTTTTTCTCCTTCTGCTTCTTTTGCTTCTGCTTCATCTTTTACTGCTGCTGCTTTTGCTTCTTCTTCTTCTTTTCTTCTTTTTCTTTTCTTCTTCTTCCTCCTTCTCCTCCTTCTTCTTCTTCTCCTCCTCCGGTAGTTATTATGTCAACTAACCACTATCTTTAGTTTATTGGGGTTTTTTTTAATGTAAGCAAGGCTTATACCATTCCTTTTTTGATTTGTCTCTACCAGATGAAACATTCCAAATACCTTTGATCTATCCTGCTCTCTACTCAAAGGAATCTACAATTCTCTGGAGGGAAAAATTAAATTATTTATAGTTTAAAATCACTGTGTGTAGGCAAAGAGTATTAGAATCACTGCAAAAGACACATAAATTAAAATTGTAAATGCAATTATTTGTTTCTTATTTAGATGGGTTTTTTTTAATTCTGTGTGATAGTTCTGCCTTCATAAGTGGATAATCTAGACAAGGATTATCTAGAGCATTATGATGGTGGATAGAACTGCCTTCCAGAGGGAAGACGGGAAAAATTACACAGGTTCCACTAAGGTGATGTCTTAAATGTCTACCTAGAAAGAGACTAGACAGGAATAAAGGAGGTATTTATTTGAAAGGCCTTCAGATGTACACTTTGGGCTCCAGAGGGTCCTGCCTCAGTGGATCCCAAAATGGACAATGACAGCTCACGAGTTCTTCACACTTTTATATCAGCATAAATTCACCAACCAGAACCCAGCCAATGATGGAATTTCCCTAAGCTTGCCCTCCTCTCCCCAAGATGGTGGTTTACAGTTTTTTGGCCTAGGATGGTCTGGGTGTCCTTGGAGAGCAAGGTAGAGAGGCTTTGTTATGTCTGTCTTAGCAGACCCACTGGCACAAGTGGGTCTTTGCCTTCTCAGTCCAATTCACTGTGAGGCCCATGTAAAGCACACTCATGTATCTGTTGGCACACTGTGCTGGTTCGGGCTGAGACAGAGTTAATTTTCTTCATAGTAGCTTATGTGGTGCTGTGCTTTGGATTTGTGACCAAAACAGTGTCAATAATACATGAAACTTCTGTTCCTGCTGAGCAGCACTTACACAACATCAAGACCTTTTCTGTTTCTCACGCAGCCCTGCCAACGAGTAGCCTAGGGGTGTGTAAGAAGTTGGGAGAGGACACAGCCAGGACAGCTGACCCCAATGACCAAAGGGATGTCCATATATATGGCATCATGCTCAGTATACCAAGCCCAGGAAAAGGAGGGAGGGTGGAGATTCAGAGTTACCATGTTTGTCTTTCCAAGTAACCATTCCATGTCATTAAACCCTGCTTTCCTGGAAATGTCAAAACATCTGCCTCTTGACTGGAATTAATGAATGAATCCCTTATTTTTGCTTTGCTCAGTTTTTGCTTTATCCTTTCTTTTCCTGATCTCTTTTCAAATTTTTTCTTACTCATCAGGCCTGTGGGGAGTAAGAACCATCTTTTGATTCTCATGTTTCTGTTCAGTGTAAAAAAAATCTCTTGTATCTGCAGTTGCTTTAACAATTCCTTCACAGTCAAAGCATTATAAAGGGAACGCAGTATACATGTGAATCAGACAATCTATCTCTGATAAAATTTTAGCCTTTGAAGAAGGAACAAATTTCTTCTTTCCAAGTATAGCTACTTGTGAAATGACTGGTGCTTAACTGCTTGAGTAGTCAGATGTTAGAACCGAGATAACTTTAAGAATGAAAGGACACGTTTATTGATGCATTATGAAAAGTCAAAACTTGGAGGGAAATGCAAGTAAAATGGGATTATGATAATTTCAGCTATCTAAAATGTACCTGTAATTGAAGAGACATAAATATATGTAGGAGATTACCCCGGGTAAACATATCTTTATACACCTTTTTTATTAATGTCTCATAAAAATATGTATTTTCCTACTGCAATGATCCTGTCTGTGAGACTGCTGTGCATTGAGGAGTTAGTGATCCACACAACAGGTTCCTGAACAGGCGTGGGTTTGTGCTGTGCTGCACGTACAGCGTGGCCTTCGGGCTTGTGTTGTACCACACAGATTCCTTAGACACAGACCGACCACGGAAACAGAGGAGCCTCCAGGCAGTTTCCACTTGGTACTGGCTACCTGTGTGGCTTTTCTTGATCTGATTGTACAGCAAGAAGTTCTCATGGGAAAAGCCCAAAGATTAGGGAGCGAGATTGTTTTTATTCTAGCATGTTTCAGATATTTTTATGGGCTCCAGAAAAATCTGTGAGACATACAGGTGACTAGAAGTACCCTCAAACAGTTGCACCTTCTGAGAGGAGTGGGTATTTGCAAAAAATATCTTGCAGAATTATGCTTTTAGTTTTCTGGGGATCCTGTGAGCATTCATTAGCTTTGTCTTTGTGAGATCCTTTTCTCACTGGAGTGTCCATCAGCACAGTACACATCAAATAACCTCAGTCATCCAATTTCAGTTATTTCTAAAAAACTTCGGGAAGCAAATAATAAAGATTTAGACATAATAAATACCATTGCTAGTCAGACATTGAAGAAATACTTCATAGATCTTTTGTGTACCATTTATTTGAAATCTTACCATGTGTTCAGACTCTTAAAGTTCTGCTTCTCATGTCTCTCTCATATTATCAGTTCAAAGAGATAAGCAAAAGTATTTTCATTTTGTATATCATTGCTCTGCTCTCTTTTGCGAAAGCTGACTTTGGTCTAAATGAATCCAGTCTAAATTCTGTCAATAACAAGCGATGTTTACCTCCAGACCTTACATGAAGATATTCTTTGAACAGCAAAAACTGCATAAGCTCACTTTCCAGAAGCCTCATTCAAATTCATTGAGACCTAATAATAAGTGGGATTCTGTCCATCCCTTTAGATAAGCATGGAAATTCTGGTGTATTACAAAAGACAAGTTAGATATGGCATTCTGTAGCTTTTTAAGATGATTAGTTATGCATGATTACGAAAGTTTTTTGTTAATTTATCAGTGTATAAGACCAAATACCTAAGAAATTCCAAATGGAAGTGCTCAATGAAAGACCTAGATTGTGTGTATAAGATCACTGGCTCAGGACTTCGATTAGGTGGTTTTACTTCTGGATATCAATGTTAGCATCTTTCTACAACTTCTTGTTCCTAGATAACGATGAGGGTCCTTAAAGCAGAAGATTGTTGACTCGATCCAAAATTTTATAACCCTTAAGAGAGAAATTTTGGTGCTTCTCAAAAATAAGTTTTAATAAGATAATGACTTCAGAATTCCTAAAACCATCAGAATTGAATATGCAAAAGGAAATAATAACAAAACCACAAAACCCGCAAATATGTGGAAGAGATTCTACTAATGAAGATAACATGGGAGGTGTTCTTGGTTAAACAGTTGCTCACTACTTGATGACTTTCACATTCCCAGCAAAACTGGGGGAACTATCAAAAGAAAAAAATGTGGACCTTAGCCTCATTTTCTTGTCCTCATGCTCATATCAAATATACATATGAAAGTATGAGACTCAATGCATGACAAAAGAAAAGAAATTATGAGCAAACTAAGTCGGAATGCTGAATGCCAAGATAAAATCTATAGCTAAAATTACTCCAAAATGTTTATTGTAAATGCAGTGAATGGAGTGGAGTTGAAAAAAAAGACAATTTGCCTTTAAAAAGTTGCTTTGCAGCGTGTTGCAAGACGATTCTGAAACTGTTAAAGTAGAACTCAAAATGAACGAAATGCTTTGGCTGGATTTTCCCTAGAGAGAGAGACTTTACAAAGCAGGTGTAAAAAAACCACGGGAGTCTTTGTATAACAAATGAACTGTGCCTCTTAATTAAGAGACTCCCTCAGAACTCTTGGCAAGTCAAGGAAAAGCATGCTTATATAAAAATCAGCTGGCTTTTTAAGTGGATTTAGGATTTGTGCCATGTATTGGCCTGATAGCTCTGGAGACTGAAATCACTCATTAGTAAATAAAGAAGCAGCTGTGCAGACTTTCCTACCTCCCTCCTGCAAAAGTGTTTTGTTTCTATCCTCTCAGAGCTCTCCCAAGATGCCTCCATTAATTCTCCAGGCCTGATTCATGGAAGGCTTTTTTGATGACTACTCAAGGTCCAGTCCTGTCACCACAAGGATTCCTGCTGTGCTTAGGCATATGACTCAAGGAGGGGGTAGGGAGTGTTAAGTTTGCTGCTGAGATAATCACGTTTTTGTAAATAAAGCAACATGCAATTTCTGAGAACATGCAAATGGATTTTTATCTGTCATTACCCTGTGAGTTTTTACTGTTTAAAACTTAAATAAGAATTAACAGTTCAATTTAAATTTAGTCCCTGCTCCTGTGAAAACCTTCAGGTCCACTGTGTCCATTCCACAGATTTATCAAGAGTCTGCACATGGAACTTTATTGGCCTTTTCCTAGCTTCCCAAAGAAAGCTTAACGCAGTTCTTACAGAGGTTCAACCAATTTTGACATGTTTTCTTCTATCTAGCAGTGTTGCTGATCCACAGTTGCAAATGGCCAAATCTACTTCATGTAAGAATTGCAACATCAGCACAAACAGGTTCACATAAAAAAAACCTTGAGAACACCTTAGTGAGATCTGTAAAGGAGACTCTTGCATCTCGTTTTGCAGAGTAGAATAAATTAAATCCAGGAAAATCAAACAGCTCGTTTTGAATGTGTCTGAAATATCTGGAGGAAGGAAAGCTGATTCATATGATCTTATTCATTTTGTACTGTTTAGCTACTTTCTTTTATAAAGATGATATCTTTCTTTGTTTGTATAATATGGTCCTTTCACTAGACAAGAAGAGACATTGCCTTTGTAAATTTGCTAAATCAATTGTGTATTAAAACATGACTGCTAAAGCATGCAAATCAGATTCTTGCTTTTGTCATTTTTATTGTCTTTAGAAATGGTGACTGTCCTATTTGGTAGATGAAAAGCTTTCTCATTCATCGTGTAGGTTAAGCAGCATTTTGTAAAGAAATGGAGTTCAACTCAAAACTCAAAAGGATTTTAATTGATTTTATTCTTTAGTGAAGCTGCTGTAAAGATGTTGGCTATACAAGAATAAAGTATTTTATCAAATTTCCTGCTCTGAAAGAGAATTATTCTAGTAAGAAAGATAATTATTAGCTACAGTCACAGAATAGAAATAAATTGGTTTGGATCACCATGCCTCATCTAATGGAAAAGAAAAACTAACTTGGAGATTTTTTTTGTCTTGTTTTGGAATATCAGTCAGTTTTTCCATTTTGGATAAACCGAATATTAAGCAGCTGCAGACAAACCAACTCGAATGAAGTGACTGTTCTTTCTGTATCCAGAAGATACAGAACTGGTTGCCAAAGGCAACTGATGGATTGATGGGAAAAGAAGAAACCTGAACAGAAAACAGTGAGACACATGAATAGTGCATTGTGATTTAAGCATTCTACACAGAATCTGATCATCACTGGCTTTGATGGACTTTTATGAGGTTATGAGAAAAACTATCTCATTTTAAAATGTTCATAAGCAGAACGTAACACTCATGAAGAGTGACTTAATTTCAGAACTTCTATTCAGGGACATATTCAAAGAGTAAATCTGGAAAAAGTATCACAGGGTCATAGAATGGTTTGTGTTGTAAGGGGCTTTAAAGACCATCTAGTTCCAACCTCCCCCCGATGGGCAAATTATTATGACCAATGCTTAATTTGCCTGGTTGCACCTGAAAAAAAAAGTGTCTCTAATGACATTGAGAGCAAAACATTATTTGGATTATATAATCTCAACTTTTTTTTCCTGACAGAATCTTAATATTTAACTTCACATTTTTGTGAAATTGTTTTCCTTTAACAATTGAAAGAGTTATCTATTCAGGGATGCAAAATCTCCTTTTATCAAAACCAGAGCCCATCCCAACATATATTCCCGAGAAAGGTGATTTTTAATTGATGATTTTGTTTTCTCAAGGAAAATAGATTTCTCTGATTCACATTAGTTAATGCCTCCACATTTGGAGTCACAAACAGCTACTGATAACTCTCCAGGTAAAAAACTGCTTAGATTTATGTCTGATAGGATATCTTGGGATCAGACTTTTTTTAAGAAAGGAATACATGCATGTGAAAAGGCTGCTGTTTTGGAAGATGCATTGAACAGAGTCTAAGGTCTACAACAGACCAATCTGCTGACTATTGTTTTGCAGTTCAAGAGATTTCTGCTTGTGTCTCTCCCTCTTGGCCACTGTGCTGCTCACATCTGTCCTGGGAGTAAGGGTGATGACAGGGAACAGGATCATTCATATGAACCACTGAAGTGAAAAATCTCATTGCTTAGCACATTCTGCCAGGAAAAGTGTTTTGGTCTAAAATATCACTTCATGAACTGGAGAGTTTGGAAAACAGACATGACATTTTCTTTCTATTCTGTGCTTGAGTGGAAGGTTTCTAGCAGCGAAGACAAAAGGCAGCTGAGTAATGCTGTAAGCTCCTTTAGAAATGGAACACCAGAACTTGCTTATGTAGACCCAGGTCCTTAACTGAGTCGTAACTGGGTGTCACTTTGCATTGTGAGGTTCCCCAGTAACTTGAAAAAGGGAAGTCCAGTTTCTCCTTTTCTTTACCTGATGATTCTTATGGCATGTAGACTAATTTTACTGTTTATTTATTTGCTGGATGTTTAATACTGCAGATTGCACTTCTGTTTTTGAAACGGAACTCACAGTGGTTTTGAAAGCAAAGATATACATATTTGCAGTAGGAACAAACAGAGTGCTTGGAAAATTTCCTGAGATTCACTTGAGTATGTCAAAGTGGGTGTGTGTCTAATTTGATTAGCTCATTTGCTGTGTTAAGAATTGCTGCTCCTTTGGGGTCATGTGCTTTCTTTTATGGAACAATTTGATGGAAACACACACTCTCGAAAAAAAAAACCATAGGAAGTTGCATCTGCAAAAGCAAGTTGGTGTTCAATCATCATCTGTAGAAGTCATGCCACCAACAGTGATATACAAATCATGTTTGTATTCACAGTCCTCACAGAGACCCCAGAAGCACGATGCTATAAAGAAAAAAAATGCTCTGCCTCAGATATTATTTAGCATATTGGCTTAGTTTAAGAACTAACTCAGTTTTTTCAGGTTAACTTGCTTTTTCTTTTATAACTAAGAATTCAAATTTTGTCTTATAGTCAAATATGCAAATTTACAATAATGCTGAAGCTATATTGGGGTTTATTTGGGTTTAATAGTCCAAGGCACTAATGATTCTGACACAGGGGCTTGAAGGGTCTCAGGAACAGAGAATACAATAGTCTTCTCTGTGCTTTATATTTTACATCTGTGGCCTAAGTATCACAGTCCCATTCTTTCCTGCAACATCCTCAGAAAGAATATGCTGAGAAAAATAAATTTTCCATTAGCCATTTCTAGAGCAGAACTGGCTACTAATTTCTCTAAAATTCATGTTTGCTCACTCACTTGCAGTAAGTGATGATTTCTGACATGAAAAAGAGAGCAGATTGGAATTTGCCCCAACCTAGAGCATTTGATGTGTTTAAAGTGAGATATCAGTGAGACCTTTTTAAGTGCACTACAACACTGATGTTCAAACTGTGGGAAGAAAAAGCTCTCCTTAGCACCTAACAGAGAGTGGAAGTATTGGCTGAACTTCCCCTGCTTAAATCATAAATCAGAACTAAAAGTTACAAATTTCAAAGACCTGGGAACATCAACCACTGATATGACATCTCACTCCCACGAAAGCACAGACATTGAGAAATTTAGTATATAGCTTCCCAGCTCACTGGACTAGCACTGGTTGCCAAAGCTTTACCATTAGGAGTAGTGTGTAGAACCCTTAAGACTCTAGAATTATTCTCTGCCGTGTCTGTATGTTTTCTTTTTAGGTAGATTCTTCAGCACTGTTCTTATTTAAGAAACAAATCTTGTTTCAAATGGAGATTAAAATACAGAAAGGGAGCACCATAATAGTGTGGGAAGGAAGTGTAAGAGGAACCATGATAAGGATCACCGAGGGAGTCTCTGAGTGACTTTGTTTTCATTACTGTGATTATATTCTTCATTATTCTTGATTATGTTTGTATGAAAAGGGTTAAAGGATTTGGTCAAATTCAAAAGTAGATCTGCATTATGAGATGCTGCAAAATATTGATAAAACCAGAAGATTTAAAGGGAATTAAAGTTGTTAGAACCATAATAAGGAATAAGGTTTCAAAAAACCTTGGTTTAGGGGCCAATATGTGACTGCTAGGAAATATTCAGAAATAAAAATTTAACACTATTAAATTTGGGAATAATTCAGTGAAGAATTAGAGGTGAAACAAATTTTTAAAGGAATATGTCAGTGAAAAAGGCCTGTGGTACTGAACTTTGATAACAGAAAGTAGTAGTCTCTCTCTCCTTGGAGCTGACAGAATTGTCCTCTGGGCAGTTCTAGACATTTCTTTAAAGACAGATAATCCCATAATGGATGAGTTTAAAGGGAAAGAAAGAAAAAAGTTCTCATGGGTATATTTGGAGGGGTTAATTTATGGGGAAAGAATATGTAAAGAAGGATATAAATATGTCTTGCTTAACTGAGAAACCATTAAAAAGGAGAAGGGACAGAAGTATCCACATTTTTTTCTGAGAGTAAACAAGTCTTAAGTTTATTTTTAGACTGTTTTTTTTTCCCTTCTAACACATACTCCTATTGAAATTTCCTACGCAAAAAAAACCCTTCCCAGAACTAAGCCCTGTCATATCAGCAAAACAGAGATCTACTATGTCTGACACCATCAATTAGTCTGCATTCTCTAGCATAGATTTTAATATCACACTTTATAAATAGATAAAACAGATTTCTTGGAATTTTTAAGCAGTGTATATGTCAAAAATAGGAAAAATTCAAAAATAAGAAAGAAACACTAATATATAAATTTTAAGGTACCTAGAGATTCCCTCATCTCCCCTATGAAGCAAAAGTCCTTACATAACTAGTGTTCAGTGTTTAAAATACTGCATTAAAATGTGTAATCCTGAAACAGAGTAAGCATTCTCACCATCCTCTAGTGAAAGGCTTTTGTAGCCCTATCTCTTATTAGTTGCAATGACAGCATTTCCTCAAGAGTGCTGTCTTGGAAACATTCTGGTGCTGTCTGGCCTGTACTTTGGATCTTTAGTTGAAGGAAGCTGAGAATCAGGCCTTTCATGTTTCATTAAGATTGCTGCATTTGTCCCTTTTTTATTTAAAATTTACTATAAATAGACATTTCTTTTTCTTTGAAGTAATTCATCTTCAATTTCTGTTCAAGGTCAGCCTACCCACATTCATTTACCTTTGGAACAGAAACTGCAGTAGGTCATAGAGATTTTGCATGGAACAAGGGCAGCTTGGAGAAAGGAAGGGAGCAGAGGCTGACACCAAGCAGAAAATACCTGGCAGGTCTTAAAGAGAAGGGGCAGTGCTGAAGGGAGTGAAAATTGGCCTGCATCAACATTTAGCAATAAAACCATATCCTACTGGCCTGGATTGCATCAAGAAAAATATCATAGTAATACGATTAAATAATATGATAATACATAAAATAAGATTTAGCATGACACAGCTCTACTTTGGAGTGCATGTGGCACGATGAGCAGAGTTAATTTTTTATTGCTTTTGGGAATGTGATGTTCTCTTGTTAAGGTGCAAACTGACTTGTCATTGCTTCTGGGAATTCAGTTTTAGTGGTCTGGTATTATTTCTTGGAGTAAATATACACTGACATTACTTAACATAGATTACCAACAGAGTGTGTCTAGTTGAGAAAATGTAAATCCCCAGTTTTAAGATGTCAATATGGAATATAAAATGCAACCTGGCAAGGAAAACTCCTAAATCTAAATTAGCGAGATTGGCAGGTTTTTTTATTCTGTCATAGGAGCTGATTACTCTTTTCATTTAGAAATCTTTGAAACTGAAACCTTCTACAACAAAGCCAAATTTTAAAACCTCTTGTGTCAAGAAACCAAAGTAGATAAAACACAGTTAAAAATCATTTTGGAATATCTCGCTTTATTAGCCATATTTTAGCAGCTACTCTCCATTCTATAACAATTTGTTAGATGACCACAATGGTTTGAAAGATATTTCTTATTACACTGTCCATACATTTATTTTAATCTACAATCTTCAGTTTACTGTATGAGGACAATAAGACCAAGGTAATTTATTTAATTGGTCTTATGGTCAGTGGATCTGATGCCCACTAATGTCTCACTTACAAACCTATTAAATTCATAATAGGTTAAGATAAAATAAAGTCCATAACCCTTAAACTGTTTTTGTAATCCTTGGTTCAGAGCAATCAGGCCAGGAAGAAAGCTTAGGCACATAAATTAAATATCACTAAATCCTGATGTAAAAATGTGTAAATAATGGTTATTTTGTAGCCTAAATCTTCCTAATACTCAATGGTATTTAGAAATTCACTCACATGCACACTTAAAAATTAAGTATTTCTCCTTGTTTTTCTGTTTATTTCTGTTTCATAAACACAATTTGTGTAAATCATTGCCTACCAAATATGATTTTTCATGCTGCACTAAGCTCAGTGGACTAGTATTCTTCTGTCAAGAATTTGTGATGCAAAGTAAGAAAATGTTAAGCTCAAAGCTACTAATAATATACCTTATATAACAAGAAGTATCAGTGATATAAAGAAGCACTTAGCAGCTAATGATTCAGGAATTATAGAACCAGAAAAGCAGTGAATGGAATGAAGCTCAGAGGTCTCTATCCAAATTTCATTATTGGAGTGGGACAGTTGCCAACCCTCAATGAGATGAATCTTGAAAGTGCTCAGACATGGAGATTACCCACGCTCTCTGAGAGACATCTTCTACTGCTGCCCTACTCAATGAATGCTTTCATTTACTCTAAGATAAAACCAGCTTTCGCCAAGTTTTTGGGAATTCCCAAGCAGTTTGCAGCCCCTTCGCCCTTGTTGTATCATTTACTCTAACTGAGAAGGGTTTTGCTCTGTCATCCTAAAGTATCCTTCATATGAACAAGCTCAGCTCCACCTGTTGCCTTTCCCTGATCTTAAAATTAAAACCAAAACATGGTTTTGGGGTTTTTTAATGGGGAAAAGGGGTATTTATCTCGGTATTTATTTCAGGATCCTTGGGTACAGCACTTCATCCAGGTGGAATGCCCTGACAATCCATGCACCCCATCACATCGAAATAAACACTCTTATAGGTTTTGCAAAATTAACATATTTATCAAAGATTCCCCAGTGAGAGGCTTGAGTGAACCCCCATTTCTGAGGAACCTTCCCCCTGGATGGGCCTATCTTAGTTTACAAAAATATGTTTTGGAGAGGGCCTAGTTTTCTGGAGCTCCCAGGATGTTTGGTCCTCTGGTTTAACAGCACAGTGCATCTCAGCTAAGTTATCAGACTTGGAAAGCTACAATTATGTAGGCTAAAAGCACTACAAATACATAAAACTATAAAAGAGTATGCAAGAGGGGTATAAAAGAAAAAGCAAAATCATTCTGGCATCACAGCTATAAGATCGGCTCCCAGCGGTGGGGGCAGAAAGGCCCCCAGAAGGGCCTGCTCCCCTCAAGGTCAGAGTGCCTCCTGGCCATGGAAGCTTGGCATGGTGCTCAGCTGCCCCTCAGGGGACCTTGCCTCTGGGAGCCTGGGCTCTGTTTTGGTGCCCCTCTCCCCACGAGCATTTGGGGCCAGCATAGTGCTCTAATCCCACTGTGGTTCCCTTCTCTTCCTGGCTGCCCTGCGTCTGGTGTCTGCTAGGCTGGAGGGGTGTCCTGCTCCGGTTCGGGATATGCTGCCCTGAGCTCCGCCAGAGAGCCTTCCAGGGCTCTCCAGGCTGCCATACCTCCAGGCTCTAGCGAGGAGGCCTGCCTCCCTCAGGGCTGCTCTGTTTCTGAACAGCTCATTGCAGAGGAAGCTTCCCAGTGTCCTTGGCCTGGCAGGTGGGCTAGTCAGTCTCCTTGGAGACCACCTTGTCTTCAGGGCATGGTGTGGTGCCCCAGGCCTCCCAAACTCCTGTGCCTGACAGGCCTCCCCTTGAGGCTGTGCTGCCTCCATGCCCAGCACACCAGCTCAGTGCCCCTTCTGCTGGAATCATTACATGATCTTGATCCCTTGATCAAGAGATCATTGCATCTCTGGATCGTCCCCTCAAGATATTGCAAGTTGCAGTTCAGTAAGTGATTACAATTAGTAATAGAAGAGTAGTAGTAAGTAAAACAAGCGTTGCTTGTGAGAGTAAGTGTAGACTAGCAGTGACATTAGAGCTAGGATCACCAAAGCCTTAGTTGAGTATAATGGGTGCTCACTACAGCCTCTGGCCTCTCTGGCAGGGAGAGCCAGCAATCCATCAAAGGCCCTTCTCCACAAATGACTGCTATGAAATGGACACCCTCTCCTTGGGCAGGCCATTAGCCCCACCGGTATGAAACCCTGAGAGCAGCAACTGGAGTCAGACGACAGATTGGAGTGGCCTATTTGTCTGTGATTCCAAATTTGCTGATACAGGCATTAATGAATCACTACCTCCACCATAAACACAGGACTGAAGCTGTGTCTTTAATCATATTTTTTTACCACTAAAAGCAAAATTTCTGCCCCTTTCTCTTTGGACTTACCTTCCAACAGCCCCCTACATTGTACTAGTTCAGTTCTCTTTTTCAACTTTACAATGAATTCATTTAGTAAACGAAATGAAATAAAAGTAAATCCTCCAAAAGAACAATGTCACACTCCTTAAAAGAAAAAGAAGTTGGGTTTGTAAATTTAATCAGTTCCCAGGTCTGGACTGACTTGCATCCACACAGACAAGTGGGTTTGCGAAGAGAGAAAAGCAACAGTGGGCAATAGATCTTGCTGTTGAGAAAATTGCCATCTTGAGCTGCATCTTGAACTCACCAAATAATTTCATACTCTGGTGCACATAAGTGCTCGTTAGAGAACAATTATAACTACCAGCTTCTGCAAATTTCTAGTTCTGCGATCTGGGATTAAAACTGTGTTCCTCTAAAAACTTCTTGTGCCACTGTTCCATTCTGACATGTACTCTCAAATTGATCCTTGTGATGTTGAAGTAGGAGTCTCAACAGATGTAATTTCTCGTCTTTCTGGAAAACAGACCTCCCCTAAAAAGTCAGTACAGAGCAGCTCCAAAAAGTCTGCACATTTTTCATAAACAAAACAGAAAAGCCCAACTTGTCACTTTCTCCAGAACACAGAGCATGGGATTTTGCTGCACTTTAGATAGGACAGACTAAAGCATTCTTAAATTATTATGCAATGATTGGATCCACATGAAGGAGTTTGGGTACTTAGTGCCTTTGTGAAAGGGTGGTTATTGGTGTATAAAACATTACAACTTTACAGAGCCGTGGTTATTTCTATTTCCCCTCTCCCTGCTTACAAGAACAGCAGCTGACTGTCAGTTTTCTGGAGGAGTAGGCTGTTAAGACTAGGTTCTGGCCATGTGAGCTTTGTCCCAGGTGTCCCTGGAGATGGATCCAGAGTTAGGTATTCCAGAAGGTAAAGTTCCCCCCTTCAGACAGAGGTGGATGAGCAAATTCTGGATTTTAACCTTATTATTGATGGGCAGCTCTGAGGTGTTATATGCTGATCAATGTAGCAGGTTGCCAGGCAAATATTAATAGTTAAGTTCTGTTATTTCTGCCACTTACATGTCTTTTCATAATACCTATCTAATTACAATTTAACTAACAACTCCACAGCAATATATCAAAGGCCAAACTCTGGGCCTCCAACACCAATCTAATTATTCTAGTCATGTCAGCTCAGCAGGGATTTATCTCTCCATAGGAAGGTTTGCTTTTGAGACAAAGTCCCAGTTTCTCATGGGGTTTCAGCACCTCACATTCCCTCCTCTGTCAGTTCTCCACTCTAAATGTTCCATTGGAGGTGAGAACGGGTGCACAGACACACATAAGATACATTGCTTGTTAAAAAAAAATACTTATTTTGATTTTTTGCAGAAGATAATATTCACCTAGGAAATCAAATCTCTCAAACAGGTGGATCAACTGGTATCAGAACAGTGACCCTGTAAGTCTCTGTTGCAACTGTCTTTGCAAAAGCCTCTTCAGCTGAAGAGAGACTCACTGAAGTGCTGCTCTGCTGAGTCCTTGTAACACAGCTGGCAAACAGCCTCATGTGCAAGCCTAGTCTAGGTATCTCAAGTGTTATGTTTGACCATTTCTGAAAATGCAAGAACAGTTCTAAAGACTAGTTACAAGTATCCATCTACAGTTTGGCCAATTCTGCAGCATTGGGAGTGTCTCTGAGACAATAGTGCCTGCCATTTAGCTTATAAACAGCAGGAAGTGCCTGAGGAAACCTCCAGGACCAGCTGAAATTCTCTCATGGAGAGCTTCTGCAATGGTTTGTCACTTTGTTGTGAAGGCAACCCGGAGTTTGGTTGGCCCCCTCATGTCATGTCAGTCCATTATCCCAAATGAGTTTTCTCAGCCAGCAGGATCAGTCTGGAGAGTTCCTCAGCCACTCAAGGAATCAGTGATTGTGCTGAGTATTGACATTGGCAAAGCCAAGATACACAGGTACACTGTGACTGCAACTCATCACAAATTAGTATATCTGGGTATTATATACCAGTTAGGGAATTGCTGGACTGGCAATGTTTAGAAAACTGAGAGATCAGGGCGAGAAGTTCCAGTTTTAAACTAGAAAACTAGATTCTTTTCATCCGTCAGCAACGTCTTGGCAACAGTCAGTGCTTCTGCTATAGTGATCATCATCACTACCCATACAGAACTGTCTGTCGTGATCATATTTTAAATTCCTGTGAGTACACATGGACATGATGGCTCAGAGGTCAGGGTGACCAGCATAGTACAAGCCTTGTGGGAATATCCTGATTAGTACAATTACATATTATAGTTTGCAAAGGCTTCTGCAACAGTTAAAAATTATAAGTCAAATGCAAAGTTCAATCTTATATTGCAGTTAAAACTTAAAATCCATACTTCTTGCCACAAGGGGAATTTATGATTGCTATTCTTTTGGGGTGTTCTCAGACATGAGAATTTCTGGCCACAGTATTTTTACTGAAGCTAAAACAGCTATTAAATGTAGCAGAGAGGCAAAATAATAATTCAGAGAGACAAAATAATTTTTTTAATATCTAATATAAAAATTTATTAAATACATTTATCTCTATGGAGTAACCATGATTAGGCTACTATATTTGACAGTGCTCTTGACTTGACCATATCTTCAATCTCTTTAGTTCTCTTCATTTTGCAAACCACAGTTTGAGGAATTTTTGTTCTTTGTTACTGTAAATTTTAAGATTGTACTGGATAACAAAACATTTTGGTTTGCAGTGCATCAAATTATTTGTATAATATAAATTTGAAGTCTATGTGTGTTTGTAATGATATTCCAAATATCATTGTATTACGATACAATAATATTACAAATATTATTGTAATACCTGACAATATCCAAATCCACTACCTGAAATAATAATCCAAGTCTCTCCCATTCTTGTGTCACACTTAAGAAGTGCTTTAAATTATACTTTGCATATAAGGAGATTTTTATATTGTCTCTAAACGTGTACAACACAAGGCATGTACCGCCAGCTAATCATTCACACCCCAAAATTCAGGGTAATATTATAGATTAACTTAAATATTAATATAATAGATCACAAAACTTGAAGATAAAATCATCTAGTATTTTGGGAGAGAGACAAGATGAAAATATATTGTCTCTAACCAGATGTGTATTTCTAACTTAGACATTAGAAACTTCAATATGCTTTCCATTAAAAATGTTCTTCAAGGTTTATACTCCTATTTGACCATAATTTGTAGGAGCCACTATAGGATTCATTGTAGCTTAAGGTTGTTGGTGTTCAGTTTTTTTATTTATCCTGGTATCAAAAGACAGAACAGCTCAAATTCCTCCTGAGTTCTTACTCTTACAAAATGAACATGACCTTTCATATGTTATTTCAAAAACATGCTTTACATTTGCATATAATTTAAATCTTCCGTGGTTTAGATTGCTGTAGTTTCCCTTTTCCTCCTCACAAAGCTGGTAATTCTTTGTAAGCTGCACACACATGGATTTACCACCTATAAATCATGATTTTTATGTATTTCCAGAACACACTAGGTGCAAGGGAGACAATGTGCCACTTTCTTATATTTTTTCTGTCATTAAGAAACTACATATTTTGTCAAACCTCTTGCAAACTCCAACACTGCAGTTAGGATTAGAATATTTTCATTTGGAGTTGCAGAGTTGTACCCTTGTTTTTAAACCCATCTATTCTATTAGTGTTGTTTCCACACTGAAAAACAGGTAGTGATCCCAAGAAAAGGATCACACAAATTAGCTTAGTCACAAGAAGAGTTCTGATACTTCATAATTTCTCTTTTCTGTATCCTCCATTTTTAATTATGTACTGTTATGATCGAGCAGCTTGAATTTAATTTCAAGTTTTTTTCCAGAATGCCAGTTCTTAGGTTTATGGACAGAAAGATCCTGTCAGCTACTGAAATAGACCTGAAAACTGGCTCTGTCCCAGGCCTCCTGGAATTTGTTTTGTTTCATATAATTCACTTGAGCTCTCTGGCAAAACTGTAAAGCAAGAATCAGGGAAATAATGCTTTGCTCTCATCTATTTATTGGCAAACTGAAAGCAGGATCTGAAGGGCAGTACTGGAACAATGGGATTTGAAGATTGATGGGCTTCTCTAGGCCACATCTGTAACAAAAATAACTGGTGTAAAAAACTCTCTCCTTAAGGAAGAGAGCTCTTTCCTTTACCTTACCTTTAGAAGCTGTCTTCTGGTTCCTCTTTCCTTCTCAGAAATAAGGTTTCACTCTCACCCAAACTCTGAACTCTGCTACACTGACTTAAATTCTTGAATAAATTCTCTTAATAAATTATGCCAAATACATCTGTATTTCCAGAGGATTTTTATTATATCAAGCAGGTTTCTAAACACTATGAGTAAAACAATTATATACTGCTTAAAAATGTTTTTCTCCTGTAAGAAAATACAAGCATGCCACATATAAAGTTCATGTAATTCTCAATATTGGCCCTTTTTTTATACCACCTTCTATTTTATATCGTTTGAAGAAAGAAGAGGGGCACCATTAGCACCTAGGTCACACAATTAAACCTGTATTATGGAGAACTTAGCATAAATAAGTCAATCTTCTCCCTGGCACCAATCACAGATGAATTAGCAGAGTCTCCAGATTCTGCCCAAGTCCACAGCCACATCAGGTACCAAGGTCTACTACCAGATCAATAATCCAGAAGGCTGAGCTCTGTTTGCAGCCAAAAAAGTCATCATCTTAGGCACCTCAGAGTGCTGACTCCATGCTATAACCTGGCCAAAGCCTGATTATATTTAATTTATTGGGGGACATCATCAAGCAACATTCTGAAGAGGTATGACCTCACTTTTGGTAAGTTATAGACAGTTCTGGAAAATGAGCTACATTGTTCTCAGCTCATGAAATACACAGTACTGATCACACTTTCTTATTTTTCACGTTTTAGTGGGAGGCAGCAGCATTTGGCAATTTTCCTTAATGGAAGAGGAAGGAAAATACCAAACTGGGGAAAAAAAAATGCCAGCCCACAATCATAGTTACTGTTGGTTGCTTGTCGACAGTGACAGCTGAACATGAAGAAAATTGTTCTCAACAGGAAAACGTGAGAAACGTAGCAGAATGAGTTACTGTATAAGACAGTTATGGAAGGGAAAGCAAGAAGACAGACAGCTATTTGCCAGACCTGACAGAGCCATCTAAGTTATTTTCATAGATCTTCCAGTTAAAATGCTTTACAGGAGCACTCCCAAAGCATTATGTGTATCACTGAAAGAGGCAAATAAATGCCTCATCCATTTTCTGAAAAACAGAAAATGACAGAAACCAAGATGCCAGGATGCCTGCTATTGGGCAAAGAAATAAAAGAGGGGTGTAATTTCAATTATTGCAGCTTCATGTATGGTTTAGTTAAATTCCTCTAACCTCACATAACATAGCTATTCAAAAGTTTAAGTACAGACTGTACCCTAAGAAGCAAAGAACAACTCAGATTTGATACTTCCAAAGCAAGAAAACCTCTTGTTGGAATGAATAGTGACATTTTTACATATTTGGTCTTCACCTCAGACTTGCTAATCATGCTATAATCCATCCAGAGAGAAGAGCAGAGCAGATAGAAAAGAAATGGGTCTCTAAGTGTAGAAATTCAATCTCAGATTCCAGCAAACTGTATAAGGCAGAAGGTTAAGTTCTTCTCAGAAGGGAAAGTTTCTTAAAGCTGTCACACAAGAGAAGCTACAAGATAGGATGGAATCTAGTGATTTGCATTTCTTTTCAGTGAGGATGGGTTCATGGTTCTGAGAGTATTACTTCACTTTCTTTCTGATAAGCTGTGTGCCTAGGTACAATATTCTGCACCCATTGATAGCTTATGGGAGATGGCATCATAATGAGGTTTAGTTCTTCAAACGACATTACACAGCTTCTCTCTCCTGTGAGAACTCTAGAATAGAATACAAGCAACAGTCTGTCACTTCTCTCAGCATATTTTTTCTGTGAAAGTATTGGCTGCACATAACAAATCACCACGGCATGAGATTATAAATATATAATCTTTTCTTTTCAAGGCTTCAGGAATAATACAGATGAGAAAGCAAAAAGACAGGTGCCCATTTGCCAGGTCTGGCAGAGCCATCTAAGTGATTTTCATAGATCTTCCATAATTACATAAAATCACACGATCACTGAAGTTAGGAAAGACATCAGGAAATCTTCTTGACAAGCCCCCACTCAAAGGACCATCAGCTACAGCTGGGGCCATTTGTAGCCAAGTTTTTATTACATCTAAGGAAGGAAACTACAAAATATCTTTTAACATCTTCACAGTAAAAAAATGGGGATTTTTTAATGTTTCCATGTCCGTTATT
Organism: Erpornis zantholeuca; assembly: GCA_013400515.1. NCBI lineage: Eukaryota > Metazoa > Chordata > Aves > Passeriformes > Timaliidae > Erpornis > Erpornis zantholeuca. The sequence goes on along the minus strand of VZTN01005286.1, from coordinate 108,293 downwards.
TCAATTGTGCTCATTCATCTTCTCCTTTTGCTGAGAAGAGTCTGGCTTCACCTTTTTCACCCCCTCCCACATCAAGCACTCTGTGCCTATATTCATATGAGAGAGTTCCTAAGTTACTTAGTAAATTGTTGTGGCCCTTTCAGCAAACTCACTCCAGTATACCCATGATTTTCTTACCAGGGAGAAAGTTTTGCATAACAAAATTTTTACGCACTTCGTAACTTTAAGATAACTTTGACATCAAACTTCAGAAATATTTTGCTGTCTGTCCTGAGTGCATGATTTGTAAATGCTCAAAAGTTTAGGTGGGAACTGAACAAAGTCAGTGCAGAACAAACACCTCCTGGTACTACACCCATTTATCTCTGCCATTGCAGTAATCACAATTCTCAATAGCCTGTATAACTCCTCTAATCCACAGAGGACTGGAGACCCACTTTGGTGGCCTTTATAGAAGTTGTCACAATAGGACTTTCTTCCATCCGACCCAGTTACCACTTTTTCAGAGTTTAGCATCCACATTGAAAAAAAAAAAGAAAAGAGGAAACATTTTGGTTAAATTTAGATTAAGTTTTCAGGTTTGCAACTGCAAAATAGAGCTTTCATTGTTAAATAAAATGAAGTCTACAATCTTAGGAAAAAGAATTGAAATTCTGGTCATGAAACCTTGCAGAGATAGTTCTCCGGTGTTCCACTATCTGTAAATATAGCTAAGGGCTCATTTGTGAGAAGGTGTCTATAACTTAACACTGAATTATCTGAGCCCTGGACATATATTCTTGGCCTGCAGCAGTGGGTATCTCAGATCAGCTTAGCTTCTGACAGACCCTTCCTCACTCAAACCTAGCATCCGTGGTTGAAAACTGAAATAATTCTAAGGAAAAGGCTGGAATATGTGGTGTTCATGTAGAAGGATAAGAAGATGATGGGGGGAAAAAAGTCAACGAGGAAAACTAAAGGACTATGAAGGTACAGTACAAATAAAATAAGACATTTAAATCTACAGTGTGAATTAGAATTCACTTCAAATTCTTCAGAATTAACATGGGCAAGTTTCAGAAATAAGAGTAGTATTTGAAGTACTGGCAACCTTGAGAGTCATAGTAGGGATAGGAGTGCATAAAGAGACTGGAAAGATTGCCAAAGGTATCTTTTGAGGCAAAGGAAGTCACTGTGACTTCCTGAGCAACAAAGAACAGTGCAAAGGCATGCTAGAGAAGGATCCTTCCAATAACAAATCAGATAACAAATAAAATTTATTAGAAATCAAATAAATTTTTGTGGAGATATTGGAATAGGAATAGATTTTTGCTACAATATTTTGCCATCAAACTAGGAAGTGGATTTATAGTCCAAGAGCTGGCTAATACTGAATCTGAACTTCCAAAGCCACAACTTGCAGTTGCTGCCCTTTTTCAAATGATCTGACTGTACCAAGAGGCGTTTGGCTCATCTGAGTTACAATCCTTAAAGCTAGTCATAAGCCACTACTGGGTGCCCAACAAGCCCTCAGAGCTTAGTGTCCCAGGACACGGCTGTAGTAGTCTTTCACTGAGCCGTCTCCAATGGATGAGCCTCCTTCCTGAACCAGAGGACCCAGCTCTGGACACAGAATCAATTATGTAACTTCACCAGTTCCAAGGAGAGAGAGAGAAAGTTGTACTTCCCTCACTCCACTGGCCACTTTTCATTTAATGGAGATAAATTATGCAGTTTGCCTTCCATGCAGTGAGAGAGTGTGATGAGTCATATCCAACCTAGCTGCATCTCCACCCCATAACCCCCGGATGCTTTCCAGCAGGACTGCTGTGCAATTTCTCAGTCTGCACCGATGCACAGGATTTCCCCACCTCAGATGCAGGGATCTGGATTTCATCCAAGCTAATGACAAAGCTGGCAATAAGTCTGACTCTTCTGAGGGCCAGCACAGCGTTATTGCCACACTCAGCAAGTAGCACAGCAGCCTCAACCACAGCTGCTATTATTGGAAATCTGAAGTAATAAATGCTTTCCTTCCCACTTTCTCTTCAGTATCCCTCTACTCAATTCCTAATACTTCATGACCTTCACATGTACTTACATATGATATATTTAAACTCAAAAGATGCTTTTGACACCTCCTGGCTCAAAAGATGCTTTTGACACCTCCTGGCTTTGCTGCAAATGCACTTCTACTACCATGACATTTTCTTCATGACAGTTCTCTTTTTCTCAAGAACTAACAAAACAGGGGTTCAGAAATATGTTCCCAAGATAGTTCCATTAACTAATTATCACCCTTAGGTAATGGGTAATGTCAGTAGGATTTGTTTTCACATGATGGGAGTAGAATTTGTCCCCTAAACCATATGAAAGCTCACATTCCTCAAGTTCAGTGTTGCTGTGAATTTCAGTATCAATGGGAACTTCCACTGAGCCTCATATTCAAACTGAAGGACTGGCCAAGTATCTCTCTGTGCTCACAGACATCTGTGTGTGCAAACAAACTGCTTTGAGTCTCTTAAAAATTATTGAAATGAATAAATTTTACATGACTAAAAAAAATATTCCTGTAGGACCGATCATTTTCCCTTGGAAATAAAACAAATCAGAGCAAACAGTGTGTGTGTTTTCAAAGCAGTTCCCTCAATCACATATAGAACATAAATGGAGTGAAAACACCAACCATCTGGCAGATTTCCAAAGGAGTTCAGGACCAAAACATTCATCCTCATGCTGGAAACTAAAAGACTGGAAGGCTTTCCAAGTATCTGTAAAACATCAGCATAAGGTTCAAGGGTGAGCAGTCAGGTATCATCTGTGTTGACAAAGAGGTGGAGGAGGACAAGAATAGGTGCCAGGGTAAGTCATGCAGTATCTGAAGCACAGGAGGGAAGGTTATATTAAATCTCCGCCTGCCAACTTTGCTAGTTGCCGAGTGCTTTTGAAAACCTGATGCCTCATTTAGCTGACTAAAGAGTGATTGAGCTGTACCAGAAATACAAACCCAGCTGTCAGAGAAAACTGGAAAATATGTTCTGGAGTAGTTTTGCAAAATCTAATTCTTTTTCTCTATATAGAACACTGGTTTATTTTAAAATGTTTAATTAGGCTAATTTTAGCTGTGTGTATCACCTGAAAATAGAAAAACACACAAAAACTATGCAGGTTAGTCCAAATGCATGCTGACTAAAACTTCATGCACTCACTAACCAGCAGATATTCATGCCATATCAGAAAAAGACATTGCAGAGACATTAAATTTTTATCTGCAGGTTATTTTTCCCCCTTACCCCTTCACCTAGAAATTTAAGTACTTGGTGAGAAAGAGGTCCATAGCCCAAGATTATGAGAGTAGCTTTGGAATACTTGGCAATGACTACAGAGGTTTTCATATTTGAAGGGTTTTAAGACCTTCAAAAGCTCTATGAATGTCACAAAGAAAAGGGGAGATGACCTGCTTCCACCTCTGTCATTACTTAAGCTTCATGCCTAGAAGGTGTGAAATTAAATTCTACTATATAAACAAAGAAGGTGTGGATGATTACTGAAAAAATTAGCAGTGATGTGGAGCTAATGAAAGAACTTGAGGTGTCAAAATAAATGTGAGATGAAAGGAATAGGCGGAAATCAGAAGCTTGTGAAAGACTGAGTGATCAAATGGCTTCACGAAGTGTCTCACAGAGGTCCAGTCTCAGTCTGTACGGAATGTGTGTCTAAAACACATTCTCATATTCTGAAACCGCTTCATATGGTACCATTGTGCCTTACATGGCATACTCTTATTGCCACTTGACATTTCAGCATACCACACACCTTCTGCTTCCCTAGGTGTCTTACTTCTGTGTCACTTATTACAAATTCCTGGAATCTATTGTATACCTACCAATGCGTTTCTGAGCAAGAATTTGTGAGGGTCATTCAAGTAAAAAGGAGAAATTTGCCTATCTAATTTTCTTGGCCCTGCCTCCTCATCTCCATGGGGCAGGAGAATAATTTTGCTCTCTACTCTCTAATTCACATTTTCTGTTTCCATTCCCCCACCCCCAGGAATATTTCCACCTCCTGTGTGCCCAGGGACCTCCTGGTTTTTGGCAGTACTTCATGGTATGTCAGTGTTCCAGAGGTCAGCTGAGGATAAACTCTAATTGAAAGTTATTAAAATAGGCTGCAAGGGACAAAAATTCAAAACCCCAAATCTATCAAAATCTGATGAAGCATCTGAGCTGGCTATGTCCTTAAAATATGCATCAAAAGTAATCTTTCAAACCTCTTCTTCAGGTCTCCACTGGCACCCCCAGAGGAAATCATTTCAAACTGTTCAGAGAGCAGCAATCCTGTTCTGGTCCTTGAAATCCTTCAAGCAACACACACCCACACACCAGCATTATTTTCTCACCTCCTCCGTATAAAAACAAAACAGAAACGTGAGAACAGTGGGCTGGAGATGGAGCTGCGGAAAGTGAAGTTGGAAGGATTAATTATGTAATACGCCCCCTCTCCCGCCCTTACCCACAGCAACACGAGTGAGGTAAACCCAATCCTCCCAGCTGACAACTCAGAACTAGAAAGTGCCCGGAGGAGTGATAGCAAAATAAACGTGTGGGGAAGGTGGCGATGCACTCCTACAGAGGAAGATGTCATTAGGAAAAGGCTAAAAACAAGTTCAAATCACCTTTAGCCTCTTCCCTTCCCTCCCCAGCAAGACCTCTCCCTCCGCCTCTTCCCCTCTCCTCCCCCCAGCTCCTCCTCCCCCCTTTTCAGCAGGAACTGCAGCCGGATCGGGACTATATTCCTACAGTTCACGGCTCTCTGACGGAGTGTGGATCCTCCTGAAAAACTTCAAGTAAAACAGGAGCTGGGAGCACACACACGAGAAGATATATTAAGAAAGCAGGTTTGCTACTTAACTCGGAGGAAAGAAGCTGGAGCAGACTTCTTCGGTTGCTCTCTAAGAGCCTTGCCGAGAGTCCTTGCAAAGAAAAGTGTTGCTGATTCAAAAGAAGAGGAGGGATGGGGAAGAGAAAAAAAAAATTTGTGCATGTCTGTGTGAGAGGGAGACAACGTGTGTGTGTGTGTGTGCGTGTGAATGCGTGCTTGTGTGTGAAAGGGTGTAGGCGACGGGTGGGGGGAGCTTGAAATTATATTTTTTTTTCTACGAAAGACACGTGAATGCAATTCCCAGTGAGGGGCACCAAGCTCTGCCCAAGAGCAGAAGGGGTAGGGAGAAGGAAGGGGAGAAGAGAGGGAAGGGAAAAGGAGAGGGAAGGGGAGAGGGGGGGAGGAGGGAGGGAGAAGGGAGGGAGAAGGAGGAGGAGAAGGGACTTCTATTTCAGAAGACATTCATAGAAAGAGGGTGGCAAATTCTGTGACCGTCTTTAAAGGAAGTGCCCTGGGACATAGAGAGAAAGAAAGAAGCCCAAAGAAGGAAAATAAAGGGCTATGATTTCCTTGTCCTGTTGCTTTGTCTCTGGCTCCCTCTGCCTCTGGAAGAGTAGCCACAGGACACAAAGATGCCCAGCTGGTCACTGCACGCCCAAGTTCAGTTTAGCTGGTGCTTCTCTCCTGTTTAGCCTGACTGCTTTCTCTGAAGGGGAGGACTCATAGCCCGACAGCCTTTTAGTTTAACCTGAAGAGTGTGTGCCGCCTCTCTCTGCCCACCCCAAGAACTCGCTGGAGGTGGAGGAGAGGGGAGAAAGAGGAGGACTTGAAAGTGCCTGAGGAGCTCCCGATGCTAAGAGGAGACAAACATTCCTGTGGACGACGCAGAAAGGACAAAGCTGACTGATTTATTGCTGTTTTCCATATTTTTTTTTTTATCTCCCTGTCCTTTGGCGCACACCAGTGTTTGGAGATCTTTGAAAACACAAACCAAAACACCAGCCCCGAAGCCCCAACCCCTTGGCTAGCTCTTATGGGAATGAAACACTCCTCCCGCTGCCTGCTCCTAAGGAGGAAAATGGCGGAGAACGCTGCCGACAGCACCGAGGTGAGTAAGGATGCGAGCCGGAGCCGGCGCCCGCGCTCCCCCAGACCCGAGCACTGATCCCTCGGCAGGAGCAGCAGTAAGTGCCGAACAACTTTCCCGGCCCCTCCGGCCACCTCCTGCCTGCCGTGCTGCTATGGTTTCCTGCGTTTTCCCCCCCTCTCCCCCCGGATCCCTCCGTTCCCCGTAGGCAGAGAAGTTTGCCCGGCGCCAGCCCTCCAGGCGCTCGGCGCTGCGCGGGGCCGCCGCTCCACGGCTGCTTCCCGGGAAGTTGGGNGGGCGGCGGCGATTCGGGCGGTGGAGAAGCCGAAAGGGACAGACCGTCTCTTGCGGCAGCACCTTGGCCAGCTCCCCGTGCTTTCCGCCGGCAGCCTTGGCTAGGATCGTTTGGGGGGACTTTGGGAGCATCTGTGTCTCTGCAGCATCCTGGGTGTTACTAAGCGGAGCTGCCCGAGATGGGGGCTGTCCGGCTGGCCTGGGCAGCGCCGAAAATAGCTTTGCACTGCCTTCAGGCCGGGAGGGTACCCTGCGAGCTCTCAGGTTTTCTGCAAGTAATCCACCCCCCCGCCGCTCCCCCACCCGTTACCTTCTGCTTCCTCAACACTGGGGTTGAGCAGCCCCTGTTTACTTGTCTGGGGCTGTCTTGACCTCACTGAGACTTCTCAAGGGATACAGCAGTGTGCGAAATCTCAGGTCTGGAAAAGCAGAAGGATGCAGGATGCAGTCCCAGCATCTCTGGGAGCATGTGAGAAGGAGACAGGCGAAAGTGCGAGCGTGTGCCAAAGTCGCTGTTGCTATTAATAGACTGTGCCTAGCACTCTGACTGAACACTTAACACATGCTTAAGCAAGATGCAGCACAGCCATGTACAGACCCCATGGACACTGCACCCCAAACAACTTTACAGCTTTGCCCTTGCAGAGGCGGCACTGAACCTTCTTCCCACTTACCCCGCAGAGGTAATAAAGAGCAAAAGCAACTGTGAACACATGACTATTCCATTCTTTATTATTTCCACATCTCTGCCAAATGTCTCCATCTTTCAGTTAGTCCTCCCAGTAGGTGTCCTGCTCGCTCATGGATTCAACATTTCTCTTCATAATAGTGTTCTCTCTGCTTGACCTTCATAAATATGCCTATTTTGCCATGCCAGGTGGAGAGCCAAATTTTCTTAAATGAATATAAGCGCCAAATCGAAGAACATGCCTGCTACTGCACTACAACCCCATAGAGTACTGTTTGCAGAAGAGGGATCTATAAATAGCGAGAAGTCTGTCTGCACATCTGTAAACTGTCATAGTCCTGACAGCACATATTGCATTATAGGTCCCAGGATCCCAGGACAGGATTGCAACCAGAAATGTACAAGCACAGACAGTTCCTTTCAAAGCCATTTTTTTCAATGGAAATTGTTTTTAGACAAGGAAAATAAGTGAAAAGAGCTCTTTAAAGATTCCTCTTCTATTAATTCACTCTTAGCAAAATTTTGTTGTTTAATCATGTTTTTTGGCTTGTGCAATGCTGCGAGCACTGCAATGTTATTTTATGGAGAAGGATTTTTTAACAAAAACAGATTCATTCCGATGCTGCACACAGGTTAGAAGAATATTAAAATGCTGTGCTTAGTCTCCTCAGAGTATCCATCAGTGACAGACTTGTGAAATGAGAGTGAAAATATTGCCGATTAGGCATATCCTGTTCCACTTTTACCTGCAGAAAATCAGAAGGGATACATTTGTAACCCCTGGCTAGATATTTTCTATTTTATTAATGTTCTTATTTCTGATATGTACGGAGAGAAATTGTCTGTCTGCATATGGGCAGAGGTAGAAGTGCACCAAACAAAATATGTCAAGACCTGTGAAGCTCTTTTACTCGTCAAGCATCTATATTTAGCAAAGACTTATGATACCAGTTTGACCTTCAAACCCGTATTTGCCTAACTTTCTCCTGAAGTTAACAAATATGTGTGACGGAAGGAATGCAGGACAAAATATCTCACTTTTGGACTTAGCAGAGTGCCAGAGAAAAGTAGAAATTAGTATAAATTCTCTTCATTTGAAGCAAATGGGGTACCAGTAATACTCATTTTGTGATACTAAGTTTCTGAAGAATTTTGATGTCACTGTGATATAGGCATGATATTAAAAAAATCAGCTGAAATGAGAGATTAAGAATTAAAACATTTAACAAATGGTCTGAATGCCCTACTACCAAATTATTCCAAAGACCTTCTGGTTCCTACTTAGATTTATTTGACCCAATTTATTTAGGTTACAGCTCCATAGTACATTTTTGATGTTTTGGAGAGTTTTTTTGAAATCTAACACAACTAAGAGAGTAATCAAAGTTTTGGTCAAATATGGCAAGTGTACTCTTCCAGTAGTAGGGCAGTTTAAAACAATACATTAAGTCAAGGAACATGGACACCACAGGAGAAACTTCTTATTCCCTTGCCTACCCTCTGTTGCCCATGGTGCTACCTCTTCAGCTTAAAGAGCTTGAAAAAATAAAGACAACAGGCACAGGCAGGGGAAATATAAAGCTACACTAAGACAATACACACTGTTTCCTCAAGCAAAAATACAAGACAATAGAAAAGCAATTGCTCACTGGCCTTACTTTCCAGTCAAGGAAGACACCTCAAGTTACCAGGAAACTTAGAGAAGTGTGCTCCCGTGGTTCCAGGCTGTACAGACATTTACATCACCAGTATCCTCACAGCCTTATATATTGATAGAAAACATGGTCAGGTGAGTCCAGGTGTTGCCACAGGTGCTGTTGGGTCTTGGATGAGAATATCAGAACTATCAGAATAGTTTTGCAATTTTATTTCACTGATAACAGCCTAATATCAGTCTATCTGCCAGAGTTTAAGTAGGACCAGTGGTTTGTTGTATGTGTTTATAGTACCCTGAGAATACAGTCTTTTGTATAAAGAAAAAAGTCAAGGGGAATAAAACCATAAGTTTTTTCTGTTTAGACTCTCTGAATGCCATGCAGTCCCACTAATAGGAAACTTGCCAGAGTGGTTTCAGATCTGTGTCTGGAGAACACAAGGAAAAAAGATGCAGAAAATGTTTATTGCCCATGGCCATCCCATGAATTTTAAGAGACGTTCCACTGGAACAAAAGCTGTAGAAGCTCTCCTCAAGATATAAAAATGAACCTCTGTATCTTTAGTCACGAAAGGAGGCTTGTCTAAATAAAACAGGACTGTTTGCATAAATAACAGATGCAGAACTGCGTTCTCTGCAAATTATTAAAGACACTCTGACAGAAAACAAAGTAAAAGAGAAACTGTTCTTTGTAGAACATATGAACAAAGATTCTGCAAAATTCATGGTGCAAACCTGCTGTAGATTTTGTTTCCTGGGTTTTTTTATTTTAAATTTATTATTTGGAATCCTTATCAATATTAGGCCTGATATGGAGAAAAAATTTTGCAAGAAGTGTGATTTCACAAGAAGTGTGCCTGATTGTAACTTGTGAACCTATGCCAGGTGAAGGGAATACAATCATAAAATCATAGAATAATTTGAGTTGGAAGAAAACTTCTAAGGTCACCTACTCCCCCCACCTTGCCATGGGCAGGACATCTTCAACTTGATCAGGTTGCTCAGAGCCCCATCCAACCTGACATTGAATGTTTCCAGGGATGAGGTGGCAACCACCTCTCTGGGCAACCTGTGCCAATTTTCCCCCATGCTCATTGTAAGAAATTATCTTATGCCTTGTCTCTATATATAGTCTAGTCTTAATCTACCCTCTTTTAGTTTAAAACCATTGCCTTGTCCTATCACAACAGGTCCTGGTTCAAAGTTTGCCCCCATCTTTCCTATAGGCCCCTTTTAAGTACTGAGAGGGTGCAACAAGCACAAAGTGCTGCAATAGCACAAAATGTCAGGGTTTATGTGCACATCTGAAAGATACCTACCTGTGACAGGCTAGTCTGTGACTGAAACAATTCTGCAACTTGAAACTGGCCTGGTCTTGTGCAATCTAATTTCTCAGTAACCTCATGAAAAGTAATTATTGTGCTGAAGACTTCACAGCATTTTTTCTGTAAAAAGAAAATATGCCTGTCTAATTGCTAAGAATTGAGAGATCAGTTAATTTATTTATGGTAGCAAAATAGAGTTCTCCCTGAATGTCCCTGAATGCAAACCTTGGGCTGTAGTTAGATTTGGGATAACATGCTTAATGGATGTGCTTCCCTAAACAGATGAATATAACTGATTCAGGATTCCAGGTCAGCAAAAGTAACTGATTATTCTGTTATCAGAAGTGGGGAGGTAACAGTGTCCTACCTCTATGAAATCCAGTCATACCACTACTGAGAGGGAAAAAAAAGGTATTATAAAATCTACTGAAATCATGAGCTTCTATTTGTGATTCATAAGTAGGAAGAGGGGTTTCTCCTTAATAAGCTACCAAAGTACAAATTAACAGAAGCAGAGCAGGAGTGTGTGTAACAGAGAAAATTGGACTGAATTTATTCATTAAACCTAAGTTTTGCTCCTGGTTATTGCACTGGGTGATCTTGCATATAGAGTTTAATCCCTCTAAGCTTTTTCATTCATTCCATTGAATTCTGTGGTTTATTAGTGAAATGTGTTGTAGAAATTTCGTATTTGGTGTTATTAAATTGCTTAGAACAGCATATATGAATGAACATTAATGAGTGGGTGATGTTCACTCCAAGAGAGAAATGGCAGTGCTGTATGGTGTGTCTTAGACTAAGAGAAGTCACGAGAGGTGTGGCCTGGTGTCACAGAGCCAGCTGAGGAGGCAGTTTGTAACACAAATTTCAACGTTCCTGAGTGGTGTGCCACATGCCTGAGTCACATAACGTTGAACAGGAAAAGTGGGTGTGTGCAAGTAGTGTAGGTGAGATACAGAGACCAGGCACTGGCTCATGATCCAGAGGTTTTGCACTGCTGACAAGGCAGTCAGAAAGCTGACCCATTATGTCAGCAAAGAATCTTTCACTGTGGGTGTAGCCAAATTCCCAAGGGCTTTAGGGGCAGCTCTGAGTTAAAGCAGGGAATATTCCACCTCCAACACATTTTAATGCTTTACAATGCTCCTACTAGAACTAAACAGCCTGTGCTATTAGACTAGTGCAAGGTAGTTCTAACATAGTCATACGGGCATTTTTTGGTTTCTAGCCAATTCAAGGGTGGGGGAGCAGAAATATGGCTCTGAGCCATCTTCTACAACTTCAGCTGTGCAGAACATTAATTTAGCTCAGCTGGAGATACAGCTAAATGCATTTCACTCCCTTCTCAAATTTAACACTAAAAGTTCAAGGTATTGACCATGATGTTTTCGCCCCATTGAAGAAATAGATTTTAGTTGGCATTAGTAATAGAGATAGGATGAAGTAACACGCTTGAGCAAAGAGTAACAGCAATCACTCAAAGCAGAGTTTCAAGATAAAGATATCTTGGTTCATCCTCTGTCAGCATAGGGTTGTTTTATTGAGTAACACTTTAATGTCAAGAAGACTGGGACCTTTAGAAAGGGTATGGTTCATATTGGTGACAACATGGGCCAAATCATATTGTGTCATTGTGCCAATGCTAAAAGAGAACTTCTGTACTAGTGAGGCTTTAATGGCACTTTTTCCAACCTCATTTTGTGAAAAGCACCAAATTCTTCAGAGAAGAACACAAGAAATTCTGTAGGTGACAGGTTTTATAATTGTTCTACATCCATGCAAAAAGTGAACCTAGCAAGACTGATTCACATACCTTCCAGAGCTCCATCCTCAGCCTGATTGTGAAAGATGAAGGCTTGTGCCCTTACTGGTAAAGGCAGAGCACAGAAATACTTGAAGGTAAAAAAGCATTGAACCTATTCTTTTAATAAGATTTTGCCTCAGCCTTTCTGAGTTGGCAACAAAGTTCAGTCCCTTGACATGTGAGGTAATGAACAGTGTGAATGATGATACTTTTTGCTCCTACCTCTCATTCCACAGAGAATCCTGTTACCTGCTGCCCTGCTCACTAGCTTTAATTCTGTCTTTGCCTTAGAACTTTTGGATAAAATGGGTCTTTTCCATATTTTTCATTTTCTTTGGGAGTAACCTGTAACAAACAGAAAAAAAAGCAGTCATCTCAAGGAAGCAAAGAGGAGATTGCCCAGTAAGTACTTGAGCTGATGACTACAAGGGTGTCTTTTCCATGCCAGAATGGAGTAATTGTTGATTAATCCCAGCCTATCTGGTTCTTTCCTGTGTCCTTGAACAGGTACTGACTGCCTCTATGAAGCCTCTTGGCATGCTATTTATTTCAGGGACTTGCATGGAAGCCAAGTCACTTCATGGTGACTGCGAGAGGATGGGCACTACTTCATTCTTACTATTTCACTTTTAAGCTGAAATTAAACTTGTGGAGAGGCAGGCACTGATCTCTTCATTCTCATGACCACTTGAAAGAATGGCATGAAGCAGAGTCAGGAAAGGCTTAGGCTAGATATAAGGAAAAGTTTTCTACCCAAAGGGTGTTTGGGCACTGGAACAGGCTCCCCAGGGAAGTGTTTGCAGCACCAAGCCTGACAGAGTTCAAGAAGTGTTTGGTCAACACTCTCAGGCACATGGTGTGACCCTTGGGATGTCCTGTTCAGGATCAGGAGCTGGACACGATGATCCTGATGGGTCCCTTCCAACTCAGCATATTCTATGATTCTATGACTCTATCATTCTATGATTGATTCTATGATTTAAAAGGTACAGTAAGGTCAAGGATGATAGCTTTACATATTTCTTATAAGCTAGGTTTTGTTAGGTCCCAGTTCTGAAAAACAAAAAACCCCAGAATTTTAAAAGACATAAAATGCTGTCTTTTTCATGATCTACAGAATTATAAAAATGGAAACTCACTTTAAAAATCTGGAATAGCAAATCTATTTTTCTTCATTTTATTGCATCAACAATTCAGAGATTTAAAGACCAGAACTGGAAATAAGACTCATTTTCAGAAGCACTCACTGCCAGGTTCGCTTTTCTGAAAATTCTGTTAAGTGCAGAAATTAAAGATAATTTTCCTTTGTATTTTGAATGTGAAATGCTAGGTGATCATAAATAAAATCTCAATGTTTTTGCTTTCCAAAATGAAGAGAATATTTTAGTAATAAAACATTTGAAAGCATATTAAGGTGAGAACAAATTGTTTAGCTGAAATTTTTGACACAGAAGCAATAAAGGAGGTGAAAAGAATACCATTCTCCCTCTCCAGTTAAAATATCCTGTCCTGCAGTACATGCTCTTGGAAGTTTGTGTGTATTGAGGGCTGTACCTAGGTCCTTTCCTCATAGAGTGAATTCTTGTTTAAAAAGGAGGCATTACCACTTTTTCAAGCCATTGCTCACTGAAAATGAGTTACTTAAGCTCTTAAGCTTTTCTTTTTCAAGGAGAGGGGACCCACCTTGGAAGAGGGGCATGTAGATGAGTATTTTCTAAGATATTGTTTTATACCACTATCCTCCTTAGCTTTTCCTGGTGCCAGACTCTTCACCATAGTGCAGTTGGCAAGCTTTCCATTCAGCACTCTGGTCGAGACCACACACTTCAGTTCCTAGGGCTCTCCTTGTCCTGTCCAAAGGTACCAAGTATATCTGAGGCATTCTGCCACAGTTCTTCCCCTGTCCCCCTTTTTAAAAGAAAAAGTAGCACTTCCCTCTCTCGTATCAGTATGATTAAAGTAAACATGTACTGGTTGGGAAGCAGTGACATGTTGTGGTCTCCAAGGAGTAGTGTTGAAATGTTCACTCAGTGGCCACAAAGCACACATGGGGTCATGTGTGGCCTCACAGTTCTCCTGTCCTTCTTGTCCTTTTCTGGCCAGACAGCTTATGTTTCATTTCTTCCAATAGGACCAGGGAGGCTCAGACCTAGTCTCAGGGCCCAAAGGAATATGTGACCAAGCCAGGGCCTTCCAAAAACAATCCACCAGTTCAAACTTACATCTGCTTTGGGCCTTACTTTCTCATTTAGATAGAAAGAGGGGAGATGTTACCGTCTGTTCCAGTTTCTAGTTGTATCTAGTTGTTCCTTAATCCGTTGTGAAATTTCACCCCAGCTTGGGATAAAGATCAGCTGCTGATATTCTTTACTTAGTCACATACAGGGAAGTTATTTACCCTTCCTGTAACTCATTCTGAATTACTTCTATTTGAGGACCTCATGATTGTGCCCTATATTACATTGACCTGTCTGAAGTACAGGAGATGTACTTTTTTATTTTACTCTAATATGATTTACATTAGGATACATAAGGAGTAACACTACTGAGTCCTATATAAATAGGGATCACAGTGGCATGGCAGAAACACAGACATGTGGATTAGAACAAACTTCTGTAGACCATCTCATGCAACCTCACACCCAGTGTAGAACAGTCACCAGCATTAGATCATGTTGGCCACTGCTGTTTCTGGCCAAGTCTTGAAAATCTCCAAGCACAGAGATTCCACTGCCTCTCTAGGTAACCTCTTCCTAGAGTTACAGTGCCGCACAGACCTCTCAGAGGGCAAGTTTTTCTTACCATCCTGTCTGAACGTCAACATTTGCAGCTTGTAAACTTTTCACCTCATTATCTCATCTGCTGCTATTCAGAAGGGTTCTCTTCCATATCCTTTGTAACTATCTTTCAAGTACTTGCAGGCTGCTATTAGATTGTCCCTTAGTCTCCTCTTTCACAAATCAAGTTCATCATACAGTAATCTCTTCTTATAGGTCATCTTCTAAGGCCTATGACCACTGTATTATATAATATCTTGCTTACCTCTTTTTAACTAAAGGCAGGGCAGAAATTTTTATGAGAATGGAAATGAAGAATATTTTCCTAACCAAAAGAACTTATCAGAAGACTAACTGATTAATGCACATGGCCAAGTAGTGTCAGTAAAGTGTATTCTGCAGAAATCCCTTGTGATATCCCTTGTATATCTGGCATGTTTTACTTCAGTATTTTGGGACAGTAGTTTCGTATTTTCCCTAGAAAGAGAGGTCAAATCCAAAAAGCAGCACTGCTTCTTACCCACAGTGTGCATCTTGCCTATATGTACATATAGAACAGCTGTTTCAGGAGGAAATAAAATGAGAAAGAGTTAACCACATCACAATATAGTTGTCTCCTTAGGAGGCACAGTGTTTTAAATCTAATTAGGAATGGCCAAATTTACTGGGAACAGGGGGTGTTCAGCAGTTGCTAGGGATGCTTGCCTGTTGCTGAGCCTTACAAAAAGGTAAGGGCCATCATTACCCTTTCAGTTTCATTGGCTTTGATAAAAGCCAGTAAACCCTCTGCAAGCTTGAACCAGACCAAGGATGCAAAATAGCAAAACTGAGGTACAAAACATTTATTGGGCAGACAAGACAAAGAAAGGGAACATATTTTAGTGTGCCAGAAAGTATGTT